>VZTO01018645.1:32668-60499 GCA_013400615.1 Syrrhaptes paradoxus | reverse complement strand
GGATATTTTGTATTCACAGCATGCAGAACAGCAAGTGGATTGTTTTCATTTGAACCCTTGGCACCCTAATCTACATCTGAATTCCCTAATACTTAGAAATATTCCAGCTCCCTATTTCTGATAAAGTTCTGAACCAAAATGAAGTATCAGCCTGGTCACCCAAAAAAAAAAAATTTAGTTTCAGCCTGGCTTGAGATGTCTACATATAGAGGTAGATTTGGAACTAAAGGTCAAGCAAGCTTCTGTTTGTGATTTTGTTACAGATATATCACTGTTCTGCTAATGCCACAACTGTGGTGTCATTTATTTGATGACTTCATAACTGACAACAGTATTGAGAGAAAACAAAATGTTTGAATTCTCACTTACTCTCCACATTGTTTCACCATACCATCCACCAAAGAGAAATATCTTTACAAGACAGGCAAGAGCAACCACATTTTTACACTCCTGCCCCAGGGGAGTTTTTCATTAAATACATATTTACTTACAGAGATAAAGTTCAATGGTAATTGTTATTTCACAAATAGTGTCCTGCAGTTTATGATTATTAAATTCAGATAGTCAGCAGAGGGCACTGAAGGGAACATTGTAATAGATTCCGTTGATATAATCACAGCTGCTACCAGCTTCTGATGGCTTGAGGCTCAGTATGAATCAGTGTCTGCAGGCCCTCGTATTTTATTAATATTGTTGTTTGTCTAATAAGAAAGTAATTTACCTGCTGTGTGTGATGAGATTCCTTGATAGATGTTATTGCTTGCTTTCCTTTTGCTCACTGTTTTGATCCCTGCAGAAATATGGGACAATGACTTCTTTTTTACTTTTTTTTTTTTTTTTACTTTTTTTAAGGTGTCTGAGAAAATTATATACAGTGTCCTCCTTCACCATTTCTTTCTGAATAATTGCTATTGCTTGTCCGTAACTGTATACCTACCCACATTACCTTTCAAATATTGGAATGCTTCATTAGAGAGCTATCTGGTTTTTAATCATTACTGAACTCAGACAATGAATGAAGCTCTTTTACTTATAAAAACTGTTAACTTGGTTCAGACCACTGGTATGAAAGTAATTTCATTTTTTTATTTGGTTTTCATCTCTAATGAGCTTAGACTGGTATTCCATCTAAAGGACAAGGTATGATATTCCAGTATTTATGTTGGGTTTCACTGTAATAATTCTTGATAATACAAATTAATATTCAAACCTTTTTGGTATTTTTCAATTTGGGAGCCTAAATTTCTTCCTGTAGTGATGAGCTTCACCACCTAGACAGGCAATTCGTTCCATTTCCCACCAGTCCTGGCAGATGCATGTTAAGGTTTGTGAAGATACTTATGACATTGCATGTGTCATGACTGATGCATTTAGTGATGGGCCTGTTGGGAATGCAATAACTCATCATCATGGATGCTGCGATTGTTATTCTTAGTAGCACAATCGCACACGAAACTGAATATTTTTTCAGCAGTGATTTTATATCTTGTCTGCCAGTATTAGAAAAGACAGGTTTATGAAAAGTAAGTTGTTTTTTTTTTTCTTAGTAATAAACTTCCCACAATGGAAAAGATATCACAGTTCTATGGATTTTTAACCCTCTGTAGACTTACGTATCACAAATACACATTGCTTATCACCCTGCAGTAGTACAGGCTGGGCACTGCCTGGTGAGGGAGCAGCTCTGCCAAAAAAGGTCCCTGGGATCCTCTGGGCACAAGCTGGAGAATTAAAGATAGGCAATATGACAGGTTTACTGCATCCTAGGCTGTATGACCGCGAGCACAGCTGGGAGACTAAGAGAAGTAACCATTCTCAGCTCTACTCTGCAATCATTCGACCACACCTGGAATATCTGAGTTTTCCACAGCTCTAATACCATTCTACTCTGATTTTGAGGCATTTGCAATAGTCTAAAATCAGTTGTATTATAATTCCTGCACTATCAGTGTTTTTTTCAATTATTGTTTCAGAAAGACTTTAGTGCTAAATCAATATTCTCTTGAGCATCCAAGAAAAAGTTTCTGTAAAACCCGTGTAATTTTTAAAGTGACAAAGGACCAAGTGAATGGCAAGCATTTTTCAAAACTCCTACCACTTTCCATAATTATATAAAATACTATCCCTCATTTATCAGCCAAAGGATATCACTGTATGCTGCAACAGATGTCTTCAGTAAACAGAACACATAACGTGATTTTACCATTTTCTGCAGTTACCTTCTGTAATGACGTATACATTTCCATTTTGGCAACTGACAGTATATTTGGCCACAGAATTATGGATGGAAGATGTAGACAAGGCTTTAAATGATCTTGAAAGAAGAAATAGGATATGAGGATGATAACTTTGGAAATAGAAAGTGACATTTTCAAATTGATTATTGATGTCCCCTTTTTAGATTCTGATTGGGGATAAGAATCCAAATATTTTTTTTCCCCACTTCAGACCGCATAGTTGTATTGTATATGATTTTTCCAGTCTGTATTCTTAGTTATAAGTGGCATACAGCTTTTCAGATTGAGTCTCTGATTTACAAATGCCATTTAAATGTCTTCTGCATACATGTTAGAACACTTAATTTTTTTGCATAATAATTTTGGTAAACAGAGAACACTTTCAAATAAAGTGTCATTTACAATATTAAGTAAAGGAAACAGTGGCATAAAAATCTGCAAGTGCAATTTGTTTTCAAACCCATTGGCTTTCCATTTAGATTGAAATCAGTTTAACATAACACTGTGGGGCTTTAAACAGTGCAAATAAACCTTATTATGTATGACAAATAATGCCATTATTAATGAGATTTTTCAAAGAAAAAATGTTATTTGGTTGAATTCAAATTTAAATTGTTCCAGATATAATAAAAGCCACTGTCAAGCTCCTCACACAAGACTCAGTTATGTCTGATACTGAATGAACATGGCAAATAGAGGGCAGAACCTGCTGTCCTGCCTTTTGCATGAAACACAGGTATAGCCTAGCTCTAAGCCTCTGTGGCTGCAACAGCTCTGCTAAACAAGCTCTGTGTGGGGAAGTTTAGTTCTGCAGTGTAGTGCCTAGTACTAAGGTGTGGTGAGGAATCCATGCCCTAAACCAGTCTGATAAAAGTTACATACACAAAGGGATGCCTATCCTGTGTAATAACTGCAGTGCCAGAAATTTTGAGTTTCTTTGTCTTCATGGTAGAGCATGGTAAAAAAAACAGCTAAGAAATATTTTGTTGCTGTTTCATGGGAGCTGACAAGCCCCACTTGGGCATAGTTGTTCTCTCTGGTTCCAAAGCAAAAGGGACGTCTGGATGGAAGTTGTGCTGTGTAAACCAAACAGTGGAGAATTGTGTGTCCACATGGCTGGAAATGCTGACATCTACTATGAGAGGGGTGTGCTCCTCTATCACACACCGTCTCTGTGTGTGCAGGGTGTGCGTGTGCATGATGATGGAGGTGATTAGAACTTTCTGGGATTAGTCTTAGAAGAGTGTTCAGAGATTTGTAGGTGTTTATAAAGTGTTTAAGCATCCAGTATTATAGTTTATGTGTTGTATTATTGATACTGATCCTGAATTCAACTACCACCAGCTAAGCATCTGTCATTAATACATCAATAAATCCCTTTGATGCTAATTTGATTTAAATCACACAACTTGAGAAGTTTTGCCCTCTGGCAAAATGGAACCTGGACCTTCTATTTCCAGAATGATGAAGTAACTAACAAGACTTGTGGGCAAGATTTGTCATGTTTGGGTTTTTAATATATATGGTTTGCTGAACTGGCATATTATGGGCATGTAAACTAGACTGTCTGTCCATTTGCAAGATAAGTGAAGGTTTAAACTCAGACTTAAACGAGTCTGACATGTCCAGAGCTTCTCTGCTGAATACTGAAATGCCTCAATAAGTTACTTACTGAACAATACTATACAGTGTTCTAGTTTCATATGCAGTTTAGCATGGGGGTTCCACAGAGCTAATTTCCTCCTCGATCTAGTTCAAGATAAACTTGCCTTTCTCATTCTTACCTAGACGGTCCAGTAAAGCTAGCAAAAGGCTCACTAACTTTCCGTTAAGTGGATTATATCTGGCTTAGAAGTCATCCTTACATCCCACCACAGAAAGCTTGTCACCCAAACCCTGAGACTGTCAAAGCTACCAACAGCTGAAAAATAAATAATCAAGTCAACATGACAAATAAATAAATAAAATGGAAAAAGACATATTTGCAGAGTATGTAGAAGCTTCTTGGATTTTCCCTGATGCCAAGGTATTCTACTTCTGCCATTTGTGACTGGTATTTTAAGACCATTAGGCAGAGAAGTTTCCCCAGCTACATTTACATGTTTTGATCAGATAATGAGAGCCAGGATATACTTCAGGAGAGGACAAAACAGATGATGGAGGAAACACACCCTTTCTCAGCAGCTGCAGTTATTCTGGTTTCTCTAGAGCTGTGTGGGAAGGGAAAGAGCTCCCCCATGACTGCTGGGTATGGCAAGCCTCACTTTCCTTGGGAGAAACACCATACATCTCAAAGACACAGTGTAAGGTCCACTCTCTTCTCACTCCTTATAAAAATTTGGAACTTGCTTAGAATCTCCACAAGACTTTAGGATGTGGACATTTGGATTTGCATTTCCATTTCATTTACTCATCACCTGCCTAGTGAAATTTTCTTAAATGATTTTGTAGGTTGTGTACACGTGTTTGCAAACATTTCTGTATGCAAGTGCATGCATTCATACTGCGGGCATTTCATCATAATTTTAAAAGTATGTTCTAGGAGTCACAAAAGCATTCATTTTCCTAATGGACTGTCTAAAACAAGCAAGGCATTCACAAAGTTGTTGGAAGATAAAGTCCGATATTTTGAGGGTGTTTTAAAAAGGATTTCAGGGTTGGTGTATAATATCCTTCTAAGTGGTCCTAGACTGCATTTTGGGACTCTAATTACAACCTTGTTTTATCTGGCAATACTTAAGAAAAACAGAGGGTGAAAATTAAAGTATATGTGGCAAACATGTCCCAATTTTGTTATGACAGTTCTACCTACCTTTTGAACTATGTAGCAGAAGAGTGAATTCTTATTCCCTTTTTTGCAATATGTTTTCCTGAGAGCATGTGGTGGCAGAATTTTTTCTTCGACCATACTATGTTCTTTTGAAGGGATAGGCTTGTGTAAAGGTGAAGTGGTATTTGGGAGCTTCTATAGTCAGAGAGTGAATAAACATACACAGCTGAGCAGATAAATGCAGTAGGTTAGACCATTTGATTCCATTTGCTGATGAAGTGCCTAAGATGTGAAAATGGTAATTTCAGTTACTTAAGGCACTAAAATCTATCTTTACAGATGGACCTGATAGATTTCCCATTTAAGACAATCAAATGAATAATTTAGGCAATAATTTACATTATAGTTTAAGTTGTTGTTTCAAAGACAAGTTTCTTTTTTTTATTCCCCCTCCCTTTCCCCCCTTCCAGAAGTAGCAGAAAAACAGAACTGATTACTTTGTTAGCAATATAATTTCTAGTGAATAAACTGGCCTAAGTCACACACTGTATTATAACCATCCTTACTGCAAGTCCTATGTCCAGGTTCATACACCTATGAACAGGGTAACAATTAAATGGTTCTCTAAGATAAGAGGTAGTTCAGTCATGCTAAGAGAAACATCACCTGGTTAGCTTAAACTGAGTTTTAAAACACGTCTGTGCCTTACTAGAACCTTTGAATAGATCTAAACGCCTGCAACTTTTTCTTGTTAGAAGCAGTAACAGGAATGGTCAGCAGAGGATAACCCATTCCAAAATACAGAAAGTCTCCTGGCCACTCTGAAGTCAGGGCAATATTCTTAAAGCAATCATTTATGCTCAGGTTTCAAAACAGTATTTTTGCACATTACTGACAATCTAAGATATGACAATGTTAAATTTCTTATTCCCTTAATGAATGAATGATAGTCCTAGAATTTACTTCATTATGCTTTTGACTAAGTCACTACTTCATAAAGTATTCCAGATGATAATTACAGATGAACAAAGTGTTCTCCAGGTAGTCTATAACTAGTGCAAATTATCCTGTGCATGTATTTTATTTTAGGATTCCTTGTTTTGGTTTCTATACAAGTAAAGGCATTCTGAATAATTACCAATGCTATCTGCATGATGTACTATAATTTTATTCCAGAGGCTGAGTGTTTATTTATACTGGTATGTCTGATCTTCTATGAGGAATTTCTATCAAAGCATAGTAATCAGTCTTGGTGTTGACAGAGAAGTGCTCTGCTCTGCAATATTTAGGAGATTAAGAAGCTAATTTAACTCTACCATTTACTGCCTTTATAGTCTGGCTAAAGCCTAAAGAATCTAAACATATGAGTTTATATATGAGAAATGAACCCTCCATGAAACATATTTTCATATATTACACTGCATCATAAAGTGTAAAGTATATTTATTTGTGAAGATTTCAAATAGAGAAGTACAAAACCTTTAGCTCTAATTTAATATCGTCTCACAGAAAGACAGAAAGAATGATATGAACTTGAACACACTTAATTACCTGTTTTTCCTATAAACTCTTTGATATTGTACATTAATTTTTACATCTAGCTGGCCAATAAATTCTCCAACTCTAATGGTTGTGATTTTATTGACTTGCAAGAATAGGAAGCACAGTGTTTTAATGTTTCAGAAGATATACTCTTTCATGAAACATTTATTTATTTATTTATTTAAAAAAGTCAAAATTCCAAAATTTTTATTTGAGAACTGTAGCATTTCTTTGCCATGCCTTAAAGACTGCAAAACTTTACCGTGTTGCTTTGAATATAAGCTGTCATTGGGTTATAGAGTAGTTTATGGCCCTTAGAATGGGTTAGGAGTGTAGAATGGGGTATGCAAAGTTTAAGGAAATCAATACTTCCCAAAAAATCTATTTCGTAATCCAATTTATACAGCATTCTCCATCAAAAATAGACTATAAACATGGCCTGGCACAAACTGTTATTTCATTTGATAAATTTTTGTTCAAGTACCTCCTCCTTTGAAAGAGCGATGCCACATAAATATCTTCCCATCCCTTTCTCCTTTAATTCCATATTCTCCAAATATGTTTTAAAAACTTTATAAGGATCTGGTACGTGAAATGTTGGCAGCATTACCTATATGGCTAACTGGTAAAGACTTACTGATTTTTACATTTTCCCTGACACTTACTGCAAACATTTGTAGTTTCAGTACCAGGACCTGTAATATACTCGTAGCAGAAAATAAGGTTTGTGCCATACGACTGTGATTTGTATTCTTGATACACAGTGGTGACACCTCCCTTAGCGTTTCAGTTCTGAACAAGAGTGCACTTTTGAAATGTATCTCCTGGTCACCTCTGGTCACCTGCCATGTTCTGGCTCACATCACACAATGATCTATGAGTGCCATGAGCTGGATTAAATCAGGTGGAACTGAAGTAGGAGGTGTGCTCCGGAACTGCATGTGATGTGCTCCACGAACTCATGGGGCACTCAGTTCACACAAATGGGCTAGAAGTAATCAGAAGCAATGACCTTCTGAAATGTGTGCAGAGCAGTCACTGGGGTCACAACGTCAACTGTTCATTCTATAAATCCATTCATATTTGTCTACACCACTAGAAAATTTAGACATAATGGAGCCCTGTTCCATGATTAACACTTTTAACTGTTACTGAAATAGAAATAACTGTTGAGGTAATTAAGTCATGTACACACATGTGAGTACCTGACCTTGTCAAGCAACAGCATGAGTTAATACAAGTACCTTGGTTGCAGTTCAGGAATACATGCACTTCATTGAGCCCATTGGATACAAACTGGTTATTAAACATTTTGATATTGCTTCATCCACTCACTCCTTTGCATGCTCTCATATCAATTCTGCTCTTCCTGGAAGATAATCTATTTCACTTATCAAAATGCTTCATCAGCTATGCACTTCCCACTTGCATTTCACATAGCTCTTTATCAGTGTGAGTGAGTGAAAAACAGTATTTCAGAATTTAAAAGGACCATTGCTGTAGCATGAAAGTATTTCTTAGGTTCAACTGCAAAGCTACTACATAACAGTATTATCACCTTGCTTTTTAGGAAGCCCTTCCACAGGAATTTTCTTGCAAGCTAGCTCTGCTGAATCATCTCAAGGCTGATCATCTTGAGGACAGAATGAATGGTGAACCTCAGGAGGGTGAGCTGGCAACACCTACCTAAACTATGGAATGTGAGAAAGGTACGTTTTCTCTTTCCTATTCTATGTTTTATTCTAAGGTTATGACAGGGTTATTAAGTATCAAGTGGAAAAGAGGAAGAGAAAATGGGTGACAACATGTAATAGAAATAATTGCTAACTGTGGCAAGCTCTTTACTAAAGTAAAGAGAAAGAGGAAGCTGGGACAAAAGAAAGGTGATATTTAGACCTTCTTTTCAAGACTGTTTCAAGTCACATCCTATGAACCTATCTCACCTCCCAACAATATTCCGTTTCTGATTTTAATTGTTTCATTTTAAGCAGACATTTATATTTCAGTGTAAACTCTGGAACTTTAGGAGGGACCATGCTGATCTACTTGTGAACGAATTTATCTACCATGAGGCCAAACACAGGGTTTTTCATAGTCCCTTTTCTATCATCACAGAATCTGAAAGTCAATTTTCACTCAGTAAAGTTAAAACTCTAGACTTTAATTCTTAGAAAAAGGAAGAAATAAACAATCAAAACTCACTGTATAGTCCAGGAGCCGCAGTCACATGTTAAGCCAAAGTAAAATATACAGTACTTTACAACTAGGGATAAATCAGGTTTCTATTTTTACACTGAAATTCAGCTTTTCTAAAAGTTAAATTCTGATTTTAATCATTCCAGCAGGCTTTGGTAGTTCCTTTTACAATACCTAACTCGTAAAGAAGACAAATTTATTCATCCATTAATATTTATCTTCTGAACCATTTGTAATAAGTAATAATCCTTTCTTGAGATACAGCCGCTAAAAGTGGATGTTAAACAATTAGAGATTTCCACAGTGCATACAAAGGTAAAATCTCCTTCCAATTTATGTTCAACATTTCCTAAATTTATCAATTAAATAATAGAAACACACATGTACATGCTGAAAATCTATGTTCAATACATTTTCTCATATGGTTGCTACATCCCTCTTGAAGTCATTCCTTTCCAAAGTAGTGGTAGCCCTCTCATTCTACAGTTATGAACTTTTTCCTGTTTGTGTGTGCATGATCCTGTATTTATTTGAATTAAATCACAAATCATAAGGCCACCTATCCATGCAGTGTGATGGTTCTGCTGATATGACCTGTCATTACTTCTTCCTCCAACTGTTTTTGTGACATCTGTGAACTTTTGTCAGCAACATCTTGTTCTGGCCATATAGATACCAAAGAACAAAAGACTGGGAACTTATCCTTAGGAATTATACAAGAAATAGCCATATTAGTGATAGATTACCCTTTTAATTTTTTTCTTTCTAAGTGACTGTTTCTGTTCATTAATCACTTTCTTCACATGCCCAGATTTTTTTTCTAGATTTGTTTTTTGTCTGTATTCCTGATACAAATTTCAAATACCCTTCCTTTTTTTTTTTGCCAGTATATGAAATACTTAATTTAGACAAACTGGAAAAACAAGAGAGCTAAAGCTCTTCTGTCTTATATCCTGTTGTTTTGTTAAAATTGATTCTTTTATTAATGAACAATCCACATGTCAACAATTTCTTTCAGGAGCTGAACTGCGTTTTTCATAAATGGACAAAAACACTGGAAAAAAGGTGAGTGTATTCTTAGTCAGATCACTTTTTTTTTCAGCCACATATGTATAAAGCATAAAGGAATACTAAAAGTCAAACTCAATGACTCTTTCTGAGAGAATAATAAGAAGAGGGACTAAATTACAAACACCCAGGCTATAGCAGTGTTTCATTTATATTGCTTTCCTCTTACCTCTGTTTTTCATCTAGCACTGGCTGTCAAAAGAGAATAAAAAGGATTAGGAAATACTTACCTTACTTCTACTAGAAGGTCAGCTACTATTCTAGATGAGGATTATTCAAATCAGCAAAGGAATAGAAATGTTGCATCAGCTTTGATTAGACTGCATGACATACCAGCAGAAGAAAAATATAAATAATTAAATGTCTTGTGCAGGATATTCCTTTGTATTATCTATCCATCCCTCTGTTCTACATACTAAGATTTTGCTTTGTATTTTAAAGAAAAACCTCCTGATTTAATTTTTTCAATTCCTGATCTCAAGATATACTTTGCTGAAGTTGCATGACAGAGAAGATGAGATTTGATTGACCAAAACAGTCAACTGCAGATAATCTTAATGGTAAGATTAAGAGTTTCTACAATATTATGATGCCTCTGTAAATGTGGTGTATCTCGGGTTGAGTTGAGTTTATAAATTTACCTATGCATGTCTTTGGGTACACAGATTAACAAAAAGCTTAAAACATTTTTGTATAATTCTGTCTTCATAAATACAGCCATTTATAAAATCAAATCTACCAACTGGGCTTAATTATAAATAGAAAAAAACGATGCTATACAGGAGTAGTTAATTTGTAATACTTGAAAAAGCAGTTCAGAATTATTACCAGAATAAAAAGTGAAGAATTGTTTTGTTTCAAGGTGGAATAAAAGATATTAGTCAGGATCACGGTGTCACAGATGTAAGTACTTTACAAACACACAAAAACTGTGTAATAGTCCCAACAAGATGAGCACAGAGAACTTCACTCACAGGTTTGCAACATTTGCTGGCACAGTGGAAGCTCAGGAGCAAACACGTATTCTGTTCAAATTTTTATAATTTTGCATAAATGCACAACAGTAACTTTGTCTTTAAATGACAACACCCGTAAAGTAAAAAAAAAAAAAAAAGATTAAAAATATACCACTGTTATAATCTAGACCTGGAAAACCAATACATCCAAATCGTTATAATATACATCAAGACAGGGACTAGTCAGCAACATTTGCAAGTGCTTGTGTTTAACATGCTGGTATTTAATTTACATTTAACTTTAACCCAGAGATTATGCTTGTGATTTGAATTAATAAAACATGTTCTGGACATTATTACAATCCCTTTATAGCTTCATTTACCCTACAGTACAGATGTACATTATAAACTATAACTCTATATTAGTGTATATGGGTTGAGAGGAAAATTGCAGTTTTTCAAACAGGGCTGGACTAATTTGAACCTAGGTTACATTTTATCTTGCAACTTTCAAAAACTATTAGAACTATTACACTATTAAAATATTAGACAATTAAAACTAGTAGAATTATTAGAACTTTTTAAAACTTAATTTTAGGTAAAAAATTGCCCTTATTTCCTTCTTTATGAAAGCATACCATGATATTTTTACTTTTCCATTTAAATTGCTAGATTTTTAGTCTGGAAGCAAATTGGGTGTGCTAATGACTCAATTCCTAATCCAATGGGATAACAGATTTGACTTCTCATCTCTGTCTCATAAGCTTGTGACCAAAATCAATAAAAGGCACACCTCATGATTTTTTACGAGGCTCCTCTGACTTCAGAACGTCTGTCCCTGTGATATAATTGTATTGTTAAATTTACGTATGATGACATGGAGCTATACAGTAGTCATAATGTCACAAATGTAATTATTTCTTTAGAAGTCCCATTGGAGAAATAATAGATTAAAAAATACTGTAAACTTCAAATAAAAGACTTTTTAAGTGTCACTGTCTTCTCAGGCCCATGCAGCAGTTCAGATTTATTTATAATGCCTAACTATTTCTGTTTACCCAGATTTAATCCTTGACACATTAACTGATGTCACCAAGCTGTGTGGTGTGGTGGACACGCTAGAGGGAAGGGATCCCATCCAGAAGGACCTTGACAGGCTTGAGAGGTAGGCCAACACCACCACCCTCATTAAATTCAAAAAGGCCAAGTGCAAGGTCCTCCACCTGGGTCGAGGCAATCCCAAGCACAAATACAGGCTGGGTGAAGAATGGATTGAGAGCAGCCCTGAGGAAAAGGGCTTGGGGGTGTTGGTNACTTAATAGCAGCCTTCCAGTACCTGAAGGGGGCTACAGGAGAGATGGGGAGGCACTCTGCATCAGGGAGTGTAGTGAGAGGACAAGGGGTAATGGGTATAAGATAAAAGAGGGTAAATTTAGACTAGACATTAGGAAGAAATTTTTCACTATGAGGGTGGTGAGACACTGGAACAGGTTGCCCAGAGAAGCTGTGAATGCCCCATCCCTGGAGGTGTTCAAGGCCAGGCTGGATGAGGCTTTGAGCAACCTGGTCTGGTGGGAGGTGCCCCTGCCCATGGCAGGGGGGTTGGAACTTGATGATCTTTAAGGTCCTTTCCAACCCAAACCGTTCTGTGATTCTATAACTCTACGATTCTATGATGCAAGGCAGACACAGCACCACAGCATTGATCAGAATATATTAGGCATACCAGTACAAATCACTGATTTTAATGTGCCTTTGAGCCTCTAAGGTGGAAAAAAGTATATAACGATCTTTTGCAAGAAATACAAACTCAGTTTCCTGGAAAACTAAAAGCATATTCTATAGACTATTTACAGCCACAGCCCATAATTCACAAACGACTGTAAAGACCCACACAAGACCACCAGTCAGGAAAACTGAACACGACGCTGGTGCTGATAATTGTATAGAAAACAACTGAATTTTTCTTCTCTGTCCTTGAGACTAAGTGGACCAGTATAAATTGCATGACATCGAAGACAGTTAATTTGTTTTACCTCTCAGAAGAGGATGGTGACATTCAAAGTATGTGATGGACATGGTCCCCTGGCCCATGTTAAGCTTTTAGTCTATATTCGTGTTACCCTGCCCAAGCCAAAACTACAACAGGAATCCTGCTGAGAAGTGATTTAGTCAGTCATGTGTCAGTGCTCAGCCTTGCTTTCTGACCCTTTTGACTTTTTGACTGTAAGTGTAGTCAATAAAGCAAAAGGCAATCCATGGACACTCATCTGTAGCTCAAAGAAAACAGTAAAGCCTTTTGCCTGCTCAGACTATCAGAGAAGCTTTCAGATGTCTGGTTTAACCAAAAAGACATCAGGTCAGGCTATGGTAATTTGAAACACTAAAAAAATTATTCCAGGAGTCTGAAAGGAATAGAAATAGTTGCAATCAGAATTTGATTTAGTCGTCTGTGCTGTTTACTAATCTATCCATTTGTCTTTTGTCACTGCTTTGAAGTTAGTTACACTTTCTGTACCTTGCCTTCTCCTTCCAGAAGTGCTTCCCAGTAGTCAGCTGAGTTTCTAGTTCTTGATTATCTTGAAATGAAATCTTTTGAAATTTTATATCCAGACAGAATAGTGCGTGCATGTCAGCAGGTTGTCACCTTATTTCTGGATTATGAGCAGCTACACTTCCATTTTCAGGAGCAAAGATAAGTGAATTTCATGAAAGGTCTTTGAAAAACTACATGTTTTATTTAGCAGATGTAATAAAGTTCTACTATAAAAAATATTAAAAAGCAATCACCTAGCCAGAAGCCTCCAGGTACATTTAGTCTCACTTAAATCTATATTTCAATCTGAGCTAAATTGGATACAATTTCTTCCCAGGTTTCAAGAATAATTCCCATACACAGCAGGCTCTTTCTGGATGTGTATGGCTTTCTCAGTCTACTTCTTTCTCTGAATATAATCATGGATTTTCATTCAAACTCTGCAGGGCTTATTTTGCCTCCGTGGACAGGATTAATCAGGATAAATATAGACATCAACATCCGAACTAGTTGTCTAGACTTTCGATAATGTCAATGGAAAGAAATAAACACTTTTTGCTTGTGATTCATCTCACACCAAAATAAATGTCTAAAATAAGTCAGATGAATCATGTTCTAAGACAGCCTATTTCTCTCCATTACCTATAAAAGGACATCAGTCAACCAGTTCAGATGAAGAGAGCTACAACTACTCTAATGAATCTTACTCCAAGTGTTTTCTGGGTTGGCGCTCTGTCAGTCGATCCGGTTCTTCATATTGGAGGAGGTATGGGAGTCGGAAATGAAAACCGTGAGTGCATCTGTCTAAGGGGCAGCTGTTGGCTATGTCTGATGGTGGTTATTCAACCTCATTATCCCAAAAGATGCCATATGCAACACTTTTCAAAAAGGAGTCCTACAATCAGTACAGAAAGCTTCAGTAATACTAAAGGAAAATCAAAGAACATTCTAATAAGTCTTCACAGACTTTTTCTTCTTTATTTTGTTTTGGGCTCTGACACCATAATTCAGAAACTGTTGGGAGTTCTAAGATTTACTAGTCATATTTGTGAGGAGAAGGTAAAAAACAAACCACCTGTAACAGCTGAAAATGAGAGACAATCCAAACTATGGTCACAAGGCTCTCAGAGCCAAAATCACAGGCCACATCAAAAAGCGAAGGTGGCCCTTGGAAGTTTCCAGTTGACAGCTGTAATATTTATAATGCCATAATGAAATCCCAACCATAATTGTCAAAGGAAGCCTGTTGCTGAATTTTTGCAGTTGGTATTTCAGCCCTGGTTTTCAGGCGTGAATAGACTTTCATTGCTGAATGTATCTTATTTTTCTGTAGTGGAAAAATTGGAGAGTGCTGGGTAATTAGCTCTCACTTGCTTCAAAATGTGCTATTGTAGTTTAATATCAATCTGCCAGATAAACAGTCACTACTCACAAAGTAAGGACTGTAATGAGTTTTCTTAGGTTTTGTTTTGTCCTTTTTTGGGCGCAGTTTTCAGAAGTGTTGAGCAGTTTCAGTTCTTGGAGGAGCCAGGCCTTTGTGTGACATATGCTACAAAAGTCCAGATCATGCCCCCAAAAGGGTACTGAAACAGAAAGATGAACTATGGAGGAAAGGAACCAGTTCTGTACTGAAATTCCTGATGACTTTTCAGAAAGGTCTGCATGTCCTAAGAGAAACCTTTTTAATGCATTTAAAGGCTAATGCAACTAGTGTAATTGTTTAATAAGTATTTGAGAAGTAAAATCAGCTCTTTAAAATTGATACATATGTACTTAAGCACTTTATTATGTGTTATAAACACCACACCTGTAACTTTTTAATTAAATTTTCTTTGATAGAATATAGAAGCGGATGGAGTAGATAGTTAATGTTTATCACTCCTTAAAAAATACTTCAGGCAATATTAGTCTGCTTTCTACATTACTAATACTCTGTGATGAGAATTGGGAAAAGTAACTTCCATCAAAGTCAGCAGGTGTTTTCTCTTTGACTTCAGTAAGGCAAGTTTTTCATATGTGAAATTAGAGCATTGAAGTCAGTCAGGTCACTCACCTAAATTAATTATGTCTTTAAGTACTTAATTTTTTCAGTATTACCCTGATAAGCGCAGTGCAGGCCAGGTCCTTGGTTGACAAGAAAAAAACATTGATTTTTTTTTTTTTGTAATAATAGTCATAATAGCATGCACATAACAGAAAAAGGATGCAATTTGAGGCAGAAATTTTCTGTGTGACCTCAACTGTGATCTTCATTCTCCCTTATCTCATATCCATTTTAATTAGCAAGGTAATGCAGATAATGTCATTTGCTTAACTGAACAAATACACTCTGTGAGACAAGCTAGGGAGGCTGAATCTCAGGAAAATGAATAAATCTTCTGTATGAAGAAGCTGAAGTTATCAGAGGTTTTAAAACACCGTCTAGGATGATTATGTACCCCATGTTTGAATCATCTGAATGATCCTGGGAGGATCATTCACAATGTTTGTGACAACCCTACAGCCACTTTCTTTCCCTTTGTGCCTAGTATCTTGGTTTTCTTGGGATAAATATAGATGTTTTCTTCTCCTTGTAACCTTCTGAGGAATTACAAATCCAAAGAGGTTCAGGCAGTTTCTCTAGTTAGTGTGGAGCTTGTCCAAACAAATAGCCTTTTCTTCTCTGTCTTAATGTTTGTGGCTCATAGCTTAACACTATTTTTTTCCCCCCAGGTATAATATCAATAGGTACAAGCAGTTCCTTTTTCTATCAGCTTATTCCTCTGTTTCTAGTTCTGATGTCAACATTATCGGTTTTCCTCTGCATGCCTTTCTGTGCTTCTCTCAAAAATCTCTGTGGTCCCTTAGCTGACTGAAAATCTATTTCCTTCAAGTACTGATTTAATTTTCCAAGTCTGCTTCTAATATACCTCTGACAATGTTCTCATTATGTTTTTCTTAGTCCTGCTGATAACCATGCCATAGTTTGAATTATGAATTCCAGTTTCTTCAAATTTTAAAGAGAAAGCCTCTACTTATTCAAGAGGTCAAATTTTCAGTGACAAGTTTCAAGCACCAGAGTTAAGCATCACCTTAAACTCATACTGAAATAGAATAGAAAACATATAGATCTATTAGAAGGCCATATTTGATCCTATAAACTGCCAAGAACTACTAACATACAGAAATCGCTCACTGAAGGTTTTAAGATTTATTTTTTTTATGTGTATTATGCCATTCCTAAGGGATTTTTTTAAGCATTTTTCTCATTCTCTAGCGATAAGGTGCTACTTCTACTTCTACTGCTAGTGCTTCCAGTCAGGTGTGGCTGGATAATATAAAGTGGCTACCTCCAGACCATGTGTTGTCAGTAAACAAAATTTCAGTTCATCGTATCACCATTTACTATTTATCTCTCCTACAAGATTTACTTTGTCTATCTGCCTTTATTTTTCCTTATCCTCCTGAATAGCTTTGTCTTTTCCTCCTTAAATGTATTAATGTCATTCTTTAACACAATATTCTAGCCAATATACACTGGATTTTTCTTCTTTTTTTTTTTTCCCTTCAGTATCCTAATAATATAGGAAATCATGCATGTCAATCCCCTTAGAGACCAGAGATATCATTAAGATATGCAATTAGACTCTGCAAGATTATGTGTGTAAATTAGGTTCAACCATGTTGAGAGGGAATTGTCCAGGTCTCAGAACCCAGAATAATAATATTTTGGTGACTTATGTTAAAGTCACTGTAAAATAGTTTCTGTGGGAAGAGCAAAGATTTAGAGAAATTGATTGAATATGAATTAAAGTATTTCCAGGTGGAGTATATTTGGATGAATGTTTGATGGTAGCTAGGATATATTATTGCTTAGCTGCTATAATGTAAAACATGAGGTATGGTAGAAGTACATTCAGACAGGAAAAAATATAAAAAGCTAATGAATATGTAGCTAAATAGTTTAGCTAGCACATAAACAATTTAGCTTGAGACTAAACAGGAAATACTGTGGTAACTGATATATTGCTTCATACTATTTGGTGATTTAGGCACTCCATTGCAGGAGAGCATCCATTGTAGTTGATTAGAACATCTGTTATAAAAAATGAAATATTTTACTGATTAAAAAGTAACAGGTATTAAGATAATCAACAGACAAAACCACCATAAACTTCTGAGCAGCTTATGGGACATCTTTCATAAGATTAGCCAAAGCTGTTGTGCTCTTCTACCTCTTATCTCTTTCTAGAGAGAACTAGCCGATGCTTGCAACAAGAGACTATGCCACTCACCAAAGAACTTAAAAATAGTTCCCCAAGGCATGTCCTAGTAGGAAGCCTAACAGAAAGTAGCTCTATCTCCTCAGATTTCTAAAATTAGTCCATACTACAGGCACCCAAAAGGTTTATTGATGTACATAACTTTTAATGTGTCCAGCTTGGTGAACCAAAACTACTTCACACTCTTTTGAATTAGTTTTAAACACTAAAAAGATCATAAGATTGAAAAAAAATTATAGAACAGAAGATTAAACTATTAAAAAGTGATTCTAGATTAAATTTAATTGTTTTTTTTTCCTCTTCAGCTGTTTCTCTACCTGAGGTATTTTTTAGAAAAGCAGCCTAGATCTTCTTTCTTGGTAATGACTACTCAAGTTCAGCTTGTGTGTTGCCCTTCAGTATCAAATCCTTCCAAATCACTTCTTCCTATGCTCACTCCCAAAACCTGAGTCACATGCTGCCATTTAGTGAAAAGGTAATTAACATTAACATTCCCTGGGGGGCTTCCCTAGTGTTTTGTTTTGTTTTGTTTTCTTTACTAGCACCATCTATTTAACATTAATAAACTTATTGCAGTTTGCAGTATTTTTGAGGCTGTTACAACATTTTTTAAGTAATTTATTGTTAGATGTAACTGATGTTCATCTGTCTTCCTTAATTCACTGATTGCTCTTCACAGAAAACATGCATGGAATTCATAATGCTGTTTACAGAGCCAGTATTCCCAGAGTTTTTCTGTCACCATATTTTTTCAGTGTTAGGGTTCTGTTCTTGCAGTCATAAACCACAGCTACTAACCTTAACTGTAATCTTGAGCAATGTTTACATCAGTGCTGTTAGATTGCCTATATAGTCTGGTTTGTGATTATTAGATGAAATGAATGTAAAAAGCATAATCTGATTTTGTATGATAATGAACTTTAATTAGATTGGCACTCTAAGAAGAGGAAAAAATAATTGATGGTAATTAGCCATTTATTTTTCACGATGGATGTGCATTTGCTTTATTTTCATGTTTTGCTTTTAGCTGTGGCCTTTTTTTAATCTACTCAAGTAGTCAAGTTGAAAGAATTTTGGCTTACCTGATTTTGAGGGATCACACTGTTGGTGGTTTGCTTTTTCCTTGAAAAGTACCAAATCACTTATGAACATGCAGATAATCAGCCTACTTGTCTGAACTATCTAATAACTGCTAGAAAAGGAATGCTACTCCATGAAATTGGAAAGCTATTTGCCTGACCGCTTTTTCCTGTTTGAGAAAAGGTGTCTTGCCATATTTCAAACGGGACATTTATCTTTTGAAAATAACTATTGATTTTAAGTTTGCAACTTGAGACTAATTAAAGAGGTCTGAGTTTCTGAGTCAAGCCCTCTTAGGTTAATAGGAAAAAGGATGTTTCATTGACTAAGCTGCTAAGTGTGGCTTTGGAAAATGTATTATTTTCTTTGTTCTAGTAAACATTGCTTTTATGACCTTGGAAATTCAGAACTAGATTGTAGAACAAAGTAGTCACTTAAGGATGCAGTGAGGAGCTAGGAATGGCAATTTATTTACCCCTTGCAACACTGAAGATTTATTTAGGTGCTGTTCAACTGCTGGTTGGAATTATTCTCCATGGTGCAACGCACCTACAGAGTTATCTACAGCAGTGAAGCAACCGGTACCTGGTCAAAAGCTTTGGCAGTAGAACATTCAGTTCCACTGTGCTAAATTGACATGGTGGTCCTTGGCTCAGCTTTGACTTTGTCCAATTCTTACTCTTCCAGACTATTCCTAAATGCAGTTTGGGAATCCAAGGGAGCAGGGAATCATTCTCCTGAGGCAACTTGGATGCAAAAATCCTGTTTGGAGGCAAAGACTAAGAGAGCAGAGCACACACCCTAACACCCTCTGAGGAGTCAACACTGTCCAAATTCTGTTCTGCTCTTAGCTCCAGTAAAGTTTGACACCTAGCACAGATTTATAATTCACATGAACTTAAAGACATTTTGGTTTCAGGTATGTCAAGGGAACTAAGACAAAGCCACTCAGATGCATAACTCCCGGAGTGTCATTTTGAAACCTGAGTTAGACATCTAAGTGTTCATATATGTCGCAGGAGAATCTTATCTAGGACTTCTACTAGTCAGCACAACGAGAAACAGTCACCTACATTAAGTAATGAGAAACACTAAAAAGAAAGATATTCCTGGAACCCTACTTTTCTCAGGGTGTAGACATTTAATTAAGGTAAGGTGTCAGACCCATAAGCTTTTCTATGAGGAGATACCATCCATCTCTCTTGTTAAAGTTGTGCATAATGGAGGAATACGAAAAGGAGCATGACTGTAGCATAACAGTTTAAAAGAATAATATTGGGTTAATTTTGCACACTGAGGACTGTTTTTCAGCCAGTGTCTACAGTAGCTGACGTATTAGGTTTTCATATGCTTCATATTACTACAAACAAAAGAAATAATCAGCTTTGCATTTGATCTTGCAGAAACACTTCCATGATGTTTCTCTCTTTGGAGGACATGATTGGCAAGATTTCCTGTCCCTGCATCTAAGTATCAAGGTGGAACTTTCCAGCTTTTTCAAAGAGAAAAATACAGTCAACTTCAAAAATAAGAAAATTTTGCTTTCATTGAAAAGTCCCTGTGTACCAAGCATAATTTAAGGTGAGAATTTAAACAAATACTGCCAAGACAGATGAATAAGAGCTTTTAATTTCACTGTATTTCACTCTTGATTAAGAAGAAAATTAACTTAGTTGAAGTAAAAACTTAGTTCAAAGTCCAATATAAATTCAAAGGTAGAAAATTGTATTAGACAAGCTCTAAAACAGACTTCAGTCACAAAACTGGTTAAAGTCCTTCATGAAAAAAAGTGCCAATAGATTTGCTTGTCTTTTTCTTGTTTAGGATGGTCCTAACTCCTGTTTTATTTGCCTTCTTCTGATTAAGCAGCTCTAAAACTTTATGAGCCAGTGAAATTTCAGCTACTGAAAAACACAGATTTTGGAGGATGTTTCAAAGGAACGAAGTAATACAAATGTTAGATGGAGATTTAGAAAGTCCGATTTATTGATCTTGTTGCAGAGGGGAAGGAAGAAAGGAAGAAGGAAGGAAGGAAGGAAGGAAGAAAGGAAGGAAGGAAGGAAGGAAGGAAGGAAAGAAAGAAAAAGAAATTGAGAAATCAAGATAGAGATAGATAAGTGGAGAAAGAGAGAGAAAGAAAAAGGGGATGGAGGAGAAAGAAAGAAATAATATCTGAAAGTTATGATTAAGTTATTATTTTAATAAAAGAATGTGAAATAGCTTAAATTAGCAATTGAAATGCTTGGGAGTTAAAAGTATGTATCACAACATTGAAACTGAAGTGGATTGAATAATATGCAATCTGTAAAAAAAATACTTTTAGCTTTCCAAAAATAAAAATAACAAAAGGCTAAACTCCATAACTCATTACAGACAAAAAAAAGAAAAAATCAAGAAGAAATTATAGAGGTACATAAGGATTTTGACATCTTGTCGTGTGCGAAGAAAGACTAAAAAGACGTTTTCATTTCTGTAAAGGAAATATATTAAACTTACTTAAATGATAGTGAGAACATGGATGCAGAAAACAGATTTAATAGTTACAAGAATAGATTTGTCTTTGAGGGTTTTGATTGGGATTTTTTTTATTATACAGTGGTATGTGCTGTAGACAGAATACTCACTGAATTGTGTGAAGAATTTTGGCAGTATTAGAAAAAGGTTTTTAGGTTAAAAAATGTCTTGGGAGCCATAAACAATAAACAGTGTTGGAAAATGTCCACAGACATAAACTCAGCATCCTTAAAATCTGTCAGTAATAAACTGTAGTCCAACATTCTGGGTTATAATATTTATTTGACAAAAGTAAGACTTAATAAGAACATTTTATTTACCAAACATTTTAGCAATAATTTAAATATACATAAAATAAACTCATACATTATTCAAAAATAAAATACATGTTAAACTGTTTGCCTATTTTCACTGAACTTTTGCTAGATATTTCAAAACTGATGGCATATAGTTTTATTGTGATGACAATACTGGCATGACAATACTGGCAGTGATTCTCTTTCATATAAAAATTTGAGCTTAACTGAAATATTCTGTATGGAATTGTCACAGATGAGTGGAATGCACCTCACTCAAAAGAGAGAAGAAGCAATATTTTTTATTGCAGTAAAATAATAATTTGACAGAGTTCAATAAATTCAATGGAATGTAACAAAGTTTAACAGTGGTCTACCAAGATTCAATAAGTTTGACGGCAAGGTTCGCCTTACTAACTGCTGCATGGAAGAAACTTATAAAGTAAAATGGAGTTAGAATAGTTAGAATGATTCATACGTAGACTAGAGATGCAAAAGAGTAAGGAAGACCCTCCTGTTGAGTCATAAGATTCAGAGTGGACCCCTTTGCTTTCTAAACCATTTATGGAGCCTAGATGTGGCTAGGTCCAATCTTAGTCTCAGACTTGGACAAAGGTTTATGTCTAATGAAATTATCTATAAAAAGTTTGTCATCATTAATATTGAGTAACTACATGGATTAGTAATGTTTCATTAGTATTAATTCAGCATGCCATCAGTCACTTTCCTAGGCTCTAGGTAAGAAGCTAATTGTTAAACTGGTGTTATTGTGTCTACATAGTCCTTGAAGAACAACTAGCTTTCAAACAAAGAAGAAAAAAGTTGTTTTCTGCTATTAGTATCTTCATAAAAAATTAATTTTTGGGAAGTCAATTTTTTGTTCAAGATTCCCAATTGTTTACATGCTGCTTAATCACTTCTGTTCAAGATCTGATGAATAAGAAAATAAATTGTACTTAATACATAATCAGATGTTAAGTAGAGTATTATTTCTTGTAATGGGAAATTGCTCTTTAATATTCTCAATTTTGCTATTACTTTGCAGATCCGTCCCATAGGGAGACAAGTTAAAGAAAACAAATAATCAATTCTCTCATGTCCCACTATACACAGAAAGGATGCTTATTAAAAAAGAGTATGGACTACTCATCGGAGAATTTTGTAGTTTTACAAGATAAGGTAGCAAAGAGAGGAGGAAAATATTTTTAAGGAAAGTATTTTTGTCCTTCTTTGATGTAAATATATTTTGTTGTGATAATGATCTTTTAAGAACTACAGTCTTTGATATCTGAATGACTCGTGCTAGTCTTGAAAAGATTTCACAGTTATTTTAACAAGTCTTTTATATCTTAAAAGTAATAGATTTCCCAGTACATTTCAGAATAAGTAATTTTTGAGTTAAAATGATATAACCAGAGGAGATTTTTTTATTTTCTATTTCTATGACATTTATTTTTACCTTTCATATTTACACTGAATCTTTCTTGCTGTTCTGTCATGAAGCACCTTTCTTGTGAACACTAGAAATAATTCTACCCATTACCAGTTCATACTAGGGACATTTTTTGAAAGCATCTAGCTGGAGGATAATGCAAGTTCAATTACTATATTGGAATACATTGTGATTGCAAGATGCAATGTAACCAGTCTCATATCAATTTCCTCTGGCAACTTTCTTGTTGCTTATAAACCTTGAAAAAGACTTCAAAATTTAAAAGTCAATAACAACAAGAAAGCTTTTGTGAGATGATATGTTTCTCAAAGTGTCTCAAAGGCTGTTTTATTCTTCTATACAGCATGTAGTAATTTTCACTCCATCTTATACTTCTCTGAAATCTATATTTATTCTGTATAAAATTCATATGCCACGATAATACACTCTGGAATAACATTTTGTTTCATACTCTTGTTTTGCGTTATTATCTTTTGCAAGGAAAGAAATGCATGTGTTGTTTTCAAAACTTCATTACAAGGACAAGTCTCTTGAAATGTTTTTTTTGCACCAATGAAGAAAAACATGAGCCTTAACAGATGGATATATTTTGCAAAATAGAGGAGTGCATGTTGTCTAAATCTTGTTCCACTTCATTGGCCTTCAGTCATTTATTTTTCAATCTTGCTTGTACATCTTTAGAGTCACTATTAAAAGGATTCATGATAACTAACAGAGACTCCATGGGCCTTTCTACTACTTGGTGTAGTCCTATAATGTTTTTGGATAAAGTTTGCTTTATATGCAACTATCTAATTTACTTAGGTAACAGTGATGAAAATACTGCATGTACATTATGCACCTGGCTACTCTGAAGTGACACTTCACAGGCATCCCCTCTTAACCCATTTAGAACATGATATTGCTTATTAAGATTGTAACTGAATACCTTAGAAAATCTGCAATTGGATAGTTTAGAAAATCTGCAAAACAAAAAACCTGTATGTGTTGGCTGACATTTAAATCTTTAAAGAACTTCACTTGTTATGACTGGATAACAGTAATGGGAACTATTGGTGGAGATTTCTAGCCCATGCAGCTGGAAGCATTCCCATCTGTGTTTGACAGCTCACTATGTCAGGCACTAGCTTGAGACTTGTAATTATTTTCTTTGGCACAGTCTTTCAGTATGACCTTAGGAAAGCTATTTTTCCCTCTCTGTGCCTTAGTTTCCACTCTGTCTTGTCTATTAAGCTTGTCAGTTTTGGTGGTTGGAATTGTCTCTTACTATTCATTTATACCTTAGGGATCTTGACATACTCCCACAGCACTGGTAACAATAACAGATAATAACATCAAGAAGCTCTGAAAGAAAGTAGGGAAAGATATATGAATGACATCCTGTAGTCTGTGGCTTCATGTTGAGCAGCAGAGACATACCAGAATAAATAATCATGCATTCCCATTTTCATGCACTCTGTACCATGCCATGGCCCATCCTAGCACAACTATTTGAAAGGTCATATGATGAACCAGACTAGAAACTAAGTCAGTTGATGATTTTGGAGCTTTTTTCCTGATGCAGAGGCATACAGATTTGTTGGGAGCATGGACAGTGAGACTGAGTGCTCCCTCAGCAAGTTTGCCAATGACACCAAGCTGTGTGGTGCAGCCGACAGGCTGGAGGGAAGGGATGCCATCCAGAGGGACCTGGACAGGCTTGAGAGGTGGGCTCATGTGAACCTCACAAAGTTCAAGAGGTCCAAGTGCAAGGTCCTACATGTGGGTTAAGGCAATCCCAAGCACAAACACAGGCTGGGTAATGAGTGTATTGAGAGCAGTCCTGCAGAGTACTTGGGCATACTGGTGGATGAAAAACGGAAAGTGAGACAGCAATGTGTGTTAGCAGCCCAGGAAATTATTTCCATCCAGCACATTCAAATTCAGTAGGAATACGAAATGTAATTAAAGAAGCTGCTTCACTCAGGAATGAGAGTGATGAAAGTGAGTTTTTATACAAAAGACTATCTCTTTCCTGGAGTTCATTGTGGCACACATATTTTGCACACTTTATAGTACTGCTCAAAACAATGTCATCCTAGGAGTGTGCAGTACTATATATGAATCTGACAGTCCCATACAATTCACGCTCCCTCCCCCAAATTTTTTAAATTACTTTCTTCTAAATTTTCTCCATCCTATTTGTTTAATACAAACCATATGTTACTACTTCTGAACAGATGATATTCAGTTGTCTACACATATATACACATATATGTTTATATATATATACATACAAGCAGCTTTTCTATTCAAATACTTTCAATGTAACCAGCAGATATTTTAATTATACAAATCATGTAAAAATAACAGAAATATTTATATGCTTCAATCCGCCAGAAACTAACACACAGAAACTAAGTGATTCGTATCTCAGCTTAGACCTTGAATACCAAAGAAATATCTGAAGCTGCTGCCAGGTGCCTCTAGCAACCTGTGTGCTCTTCGCCTGGACATGCTACAAGAACTCACTGCCAACCTGCAGGATGAATGGAATGTGTAGTGCTCAATAGTTCATCTTTTAGGGAAAGCACCAGCTTCATCTGGCATGTCTGCTAGCTGCTATTTGTATGGACGGCAAATAATGAGTCTGGTTTCTTTTCATTTCCTTTAAACTCCATGAAAAAACAGCTCAGACATCGTCATTTGAAATAAAATGAAGTTCAATCTCAATCCATCATCAGAAAATCAAGCCAGGGAATTACAGCAGTCTGGTGGCATGATTTTTAAATCTGCATTTAATGTTTCTGTTTATTTAATTTATTGGAGTAAAAGAGATATCAGGCTTGAATGAATTTCCAAATCCCATGACATATGAGCATTTTCTTCCTATCACAGCAATAAATACAGTGCACTATATATTACACAATAGATTTAACATAAAATGCAAATGTCAGCTCTACTACTGCAAGTAGTATCTTGGTCTCATAAAATGAATGCATTCACTTTTGTTCTGTTTTATTAATTATGTTTAGTGACTACCAGGACCTGACAAGGCACTTCATAATTTTCTTTCCATTATGTGTAATGCAGAGAATGTCAAACTCATTACATTGGGCATTATGGGTTGTTGTGTGATGTAATTGCATCATTAATTGCTACTTAATGAAGTGTTTATGTATACTGTGTGTATGTAAGACTTTTTAAAGAGTATTTTCTATGTTGAGGTTTTTTCTAATGTTAATGATTTTAAAAAGAAAATTTGATATTTCAGAGTGATTTGGCATTAGTTCACCTATAATTTTTTTTTGTAAGAGGCAATTTAAAATGCATCACAATGTAATCTAAACAAACCTTTCTTAAAGCAGAATGCCTATTCTGAAGCTAATACAGAACTAGCTTCATATACCTTTGAAATACATTATCCCTCTGGCTTATGTGGAGTAGCTGCTTAACAGTCTGTAGAAGAAATATGCAACTTTTTACAGTAAGAAGTAATGAATAATTTTGCCAGCTGAATTTCAGGGAATATTTGAGGTTGGATGAATACAGACAAGCAGATTAATATTTTGTCAAAATTAATTCTTAATTCTAACGATGAGACATTATTTCATAACTGTAAAAGATCAGAACCTTCACCTTAATGTTCTTATAGATTATCCAATCTATTTTATTTTACCTTCATCTTCCCAACTACTCCTGAGAATATGCTCACTGTATATGTCTACTCACAAGTACTGACAAAATTTGGAAAGCATATTCCAAACAAGCCAGAAATAAATTTACTGATTTTCTTAGGGGTTTTAGGGGTGGGGGGAGGGGGGTAGTGGGAATTAACTGCAACAGTTTTGGCATTTGATTTTTTAAATGATTATTTATTTATTTATTTTAAATTGTATTAATTGCTGATTTTTATCAGAATTTAACACTGAAAAAAGCCTCTTTTGGATTTTAGTCGAGCCATTAAAAGCTAGATTCAGGCAGAAACCCTAGGACAAAGCATTTATCCGAGGAAAGAGAAAGTTAAAAATGAAGGTGAAATTATAACCCCATTCAAGTCAATGTTAAAGTTCTTATTGACTTCAGTGGGACTGGAATTTCATGCAGAGTATGGAATTAAAGATTTATTTTCCTGAAAATGAAAATATACCCCCATCTCAATGTCATTTCACTGTGTAAAGACAATACCTCCATAGATTAAAGGCGAACTGCTCTTATCCTTCAAACACCTAATGAAAACACATTTCAGTGACAGAAAAGCAATTTCCACACATCAGTACTGTATAATATTATGAGCTCTGCATTTAGTAACATGTGAGTTGAACCACAGAGAATAATGGTTATATTGAAGTACAGACTAATAAAAATTGGTGCCTTTGCCTCTAACTTCTGAGGGTTATAAGTCTTTTTAAACACAAGAAGTTTCAGTTTTATGATTTCCATGTAAGCTGGCTGGTAAAATTCATGCATCATAACTTTTGTGGTATGCATAACCTCTGAGGGTCGCCACATCTTGGTATAGGGAGCTGAACAATACTTTATTCAGTCTTTCCAATGACTTGGTAAAATTAACCATCTTTCTTGGGATGGTTCAAAACTCCTTGATATCTAAGACTTTAGACCGCAGGGGGTGACACAGAAACAGAATGGTTTTTGTTGCAGAGATAAGAGAGAGAAAATTTTAGTAATAACAACATGAGTATGAGAATTGAAATCTGTTTGCACATTGCATTTTCTTTTCCACAGTGCTCAAAAACGCTGTACATCTGATACTTGTGGTGAGAGTTTCAATTAAAAACAGTGAATCCTGAATCTATATAAAAAGTGCCTTTACAATTTTGCCGTGTTCTATGGAAATCTGGAAGAATCATTACACAGAATTTTGTGAAAAGATGCCCCACTTAAATGAAAGAGTAACAAAGAAAAAAAAAAAAAAGAAAAA
>VZTO01018645.1:8881-23751 GCA_013400615.1 Syrrhaptes paradoxus | reverse complement strand
AGAAAAAACTTCTTTACAGTGAGGGTGACAGAGCACTGGAACAGGCTGCCCAGAGAGGTGGTGGAGTCTCCTTCTCTGGAGACATTCAAAGCCTGCCTGGATGCGTTCCTGTGCGATCTGATCTAGGTGTTCCTGCTCCGGCAGGGGGATTGGAGTAGATGATCTTTCGAGGTCTCTTCC
The DNA here is from genome assembly GCA_013400615.1 of Syrrhaptes paradoxus. Lineage (NCBI taxonomy): Eukaryota > Metazoa > Chordata > Aves > Pterocliformes > Pteroclidae > Syrrhaptes > Syrrhaptes paradoxus. Next base: position 23,571 of record VZTO01018645.1, on the reverse strand, counting down.
AATCCCTAGCATTCTGTGATTCTCTGATTCTGTGATTCTGTGAACACATCTATTCCTCTAATTTATTCTCATCATTTTGCTTTGTTTTTATTTTTAAACAAATACAATCCTTCCCAGTTTCTTGAAAATTCATGACAAAATGCATTCTATGCAGAATAGAACATGAACTGACCCCTTAAGGGCCAAGTCTGTTATTAGTCTGCTTTAGTATTCTTTCAGTTATTTCAATGGCTCTATCTACAGCATATGAAGGTATACGTTATGAGCAAAAGAACTGTATAATGTATTAAATAATTGCATCTGATTGTGATTTTATTATATTAAACTACTTTGCATTGGAAAATGACAATTTTCAGTGGAAAGCATCCATCCCACAATATCCATTAATTCAATGCTTGAGCGACTCCCTGAGTTATGGTCTTTTACATCTTCAAACTGGAAATTATAACCTCTTATCCATGCTTGTAGTAGAAAGCATAATTACAAAGAAGAAAGATTTACATTAGAAGTTAGGGAAATATTCTAATGGTAAAACACTGAAACTCTGACGTGACCTACCTGAAAACAGTGTGGCTTCTGTCATCGCAGGTCTTTAAAAGAAATTGGAAATGTATTTGTCAAGAATGATCCTGTCTTGGGGTAGAGTATGGACTAGATGATTCATCAGAAGCCCCATCTGGTCCCCTATGGGTGTTTTATTTCATAAAAGAAACAGGTTACCCAACTTAAGGTACAAAGAAAATTAAGTCTGTCTTTATACTCCAAGGGAGAATTAAACTCTTCAGGGAACAATCATCCTAGCACCCACATGCTGACTCAAACATCAGCTCCTTAGTACGAGTGGGCACTTGCACTCAAGAACAATATACCTCAGAAGTGTGCACTAGCTTTTAGACCAGATACTCACTGTAGTATGGCAATACATGTAAAAATATCAAAGTAGTACATCACGTTGCACAAAGCTTGGAACTGCCAGTGTCAATGATGCCGTTTACCCTTACATTTGTTGCTTCAAAGTGGGACCCAATGAAAAAGTTTCGTTATGGTTTTGACTTTTCTGGGCTTTCTTATGTATGATTTCTAATGTATGTGCACCTATAAAACCAAAGGAAAACATAAATAATAAAATATTAATGGAATGCAGAAAAAAACAATGGCCACCTAACTCTCACCTAACTAGATTGATCACTGATTTCCTGGGCATAAGACAATGAAGCATTAAAGAATAATGGTAACAAGTGGAATAACAGTAGAACTATTAAGTTCATTAAGACTTATTCTATTAGAAAATAAATTGACATTAATTTCTGTGCAAAAGATTTATATTTTCCATCATTTATTTGGTGACATTTAGCAACTTTAAAAAATATAGAGAGTGAAAGAGTAAAGTAAAAATAGATAATGAACTGTTTCAGAATGAGACTGACAAAAAGACTTTTTAGTGCAGAAAACCCAATCAACCTTAAAGAGAAGGATGAGATAATAAAAAAAAAAAATTAAAAAAGGAATCAGCATGAAATTTGATCATAGTTGGATGACTGGATAGATTATCATGAAGGGAAATTAAAACACAATAATGTGTTATAAGCAGGAATTTTCTGCTGGAAAATGTATTAAATGTCACCTGCTTTATCCATGCATAAAAGTATTTTGGTGACCTGACCTCCTACGTTTTTTTTATGGCTAGTGTAAATCTTTGAAGTATGCCAGCAATGAAGAAAGAGAAAAATAATAAAAGTGTGGGAGGACAGGTTCTCTCAAGAATGCATTTTCACAGCTCTGAACACAGAACATAATTGCTAGTTGAGCATGGCCCTGTATTTTTAACTTCAGAATGAAACAAAGAAACAGAAAAAGGTGTTTCACCTTTCGTGAACTCCTATTTATTTCCAATTTAGAACTTTTATAAGTAGCGGCAAACCCAAAACCATGATAATGTGTATCAACAACTTTTTTTAGTTGAGAAAACTTCCTAGTAATCTCCCTTGTCTTTTCACAAGATATTTTTTTCCTGTTACTGTTTATTTATTTTTAGCAAACCCATATCAGATCTTCATTCATTGGATATGTGTTTAAAGCCTTGCTGATATGATTTTACATCTTCTGTATGAGAGGAGATTTACTTTGCAGACATCTACTTGGTCAGATCCTTCAGCCAGAAAAACCATGATATTTATTTTAACTCCACTGGAGTCATGCTGTTACACACTAAGAATTTGTTTCTCCATCACTGTAGAGGTACTCTGTAGGAACTTCCTCTGAAATAAATTACAAAGTTTCTGTGACTTAATTACAGAATCAGTTTGCAATTTAGAAAAGATCTAGCTTCATCATAATCAAAGAATGATACGTTTCTTAAAGAAAAATACAAGTACAAATCTGAGCAGAATACAGCAATCAGGTATACCAGCAAGTGATAACCCCTACTGGTGGTTTTCCAACTTAAAAAAAAAAATAGTTTGCCACATAAAGAAATTAAGTTTTACTCTTGAAAACAGTCATTCATGGCATAGCTGGAGGCAGATAGCTGTTAGGCAGTGGAATGTGTGATGGTTAATAGCTGCTGCGCTGTAGCATCTTTAAGAGCAGAAATAATAAAGCCTGGGGATTTTTGGATTATTTTTCAAAATTTCTGTATACTGTTACTCAGCCATAACCCCAGCTTCTCATTTTCCCTTTACAACCTCTCCTTTCCCAGTGTTGCTTCCGCTCTCCCAAACTTCATCATAATTCCTACGTACTCTTTCCCCTTAGTGTTAATCTGCTCCTTCACTCCTTTGGCTCTCAGCTGGAAACTGACAGACAACAGACAACCTAACCTTTAAGAAAACGCTGCTAAAAGTAGTGTCCAATAAATCACTGGTTTGTGTGACATAACATCTTGTAGGAAGCTTGGCAAAGTTCTACACATTGCACTTTGAAAGAAAATTCTGCATTGGTGAAGGAAAGGTCTGTGCCACCTACTATGTCTTTCTTATCCTCAACCTCACAGATTTCTTCATAATTTATAATCATTAAAAAGAGATATGGCTAACTGATTTCTTCTAAAAGTCTGAGATGCATATTAATCTGCATGCAAGTCAGAGCAGGAATTATTTATTTAAAATTAGGTGGTGAACATGGAAAAATGGCCTGCTGTTTCTGGAAAAAAAACAGTCTTCTCAAGTCCTACAAGGAGAAAGTTCACATTTTTACAAATGTAGAGTTGTAGACTACATTTTGGAAATGACCAGTATGAGGGGTGGGACAGGAAAGTAGGGATATTCTCTGTCATCCATTTGACCACCTTAGGTTCTAGCCTGCGCTTTTTTCACAGAACACTGCAAACAGGTGATTTGTTTGACCACAGGAAAAAAAAAAAGCAGAGACTACAAAATATTGAGGCTTTATTTCTTCTTTAGTTTACACTACTTACCTTTATTGCCATATGCATACTTCAGGTGGCTGAAGAATCTGACTCTCTTGAGGCAGATTCTTCAGATCTCTTCTCTGGGTTTTTTTTTTTTTTATACCTTATCAATTGACCCGTAGCTGGTATTCTGCTGACTGAAGTTCAGCAGAACAATTTATTTCACAAACTTCCATCACTTGACGGTACACAAGGTTGTTTAGTGGGTAACCCTACCCATTTCAATGTTGTCTGAATGAGGACTTACTCCATAAAGCTGTCCTCAGAAGTATGATTTGTTTCTAGAGGAAGATCTTGGAGGTGTTAGTACCTGCCCATTTACCTTCTGAAAGCTCAACTGTCTTGCCATGTGCAGCGGTTTTTAACCTCTGCATATTTTTATACCTTGGGGCAGGGTGGAAACTGATCATTAAACAATGTAGTGGAGCATTCTGAAAATCCCCTGAAGGAGCATGTTTCATTTACGAACAGCTTTCTTTTAAAGCCCTTTTCAAGGAAACAACATAGCTTTCTAATTTGCAGTTATCTATATTCTGCTGGCAATCCTGAGCCTCATACAGAAGCTGCCAAGCAATCTTTGAAGGAGGAAGGGCCCAAGGCCCATTTCAGAGAACTACAATGTATGAATAATCCTTCATTTACATTGCAATATTTCCATATGGTAAGGGATATTTCGTCACTACCTGTTATAGTAGCAACACTCCAGGGTAATGCTATACACATTTTATTTTTTAAACATCTGTTGAATATTGATTTGCAACATATTTGCGAGTCTTCTGACATATCTTGAGATCAGTTAACTTAATAGACTGTAAATAGTATTCTCAACATTTGTAAACAGATAATCTCAAAAGCTCCTATCAGGTAGTCGCTTGCCTTATACAGTGTTATTTGCCAATATCTACCTTTGGAAACAAATGTTGATCATGTAGCTGTGTTTGCCTTATGAGTTTTTGTATTTTGAATTCCTTCCAGTGGAAACCTCTTAATATGCAAGCTGCAAAAATTTAAGAAAACATAGCTGCACTGGTTTCTTAAAGGCTACTTGTTGTTCATCCAGTGTGAGGACCCTGATTTGAACAAGGTTCTTTTCCTTACCATTTTATATCATTACTTGCTTTTTTTTTTCCCCTCCCCCCCCTTTTTTTTTTCCTACCTTACTTCTCTGAACACTTCAGGAAAGGTGCTGTGGTTGCTGAAGCATTGCATCCTTCTCTAGGTGTAAAGTGGCTGGAGGGTGTCACAGTCCTTCAGATGAATACTGCAGGAGTTCTGGTGGCAGACTACCGCAGCACATTTGCTATTCTGAATGCTTTTGTTCTGCCTCAGTGTCTATCATATGAATCATTTGTCCTAAGTTTAGTGTCAGTAGTTCATTAATTCAATCATTGTAGCCGAAAGGGATGGTTCCTTCACTTTCTGCAACCCCTGAAATTTTTTTTTTTTTTTTTTTGCTCTGCTACTTCTTATGTGCATCCTTCAATGGGTAATATGTTCTTATTTAAATTATAATTTGGCTTTGCTTAGTTGCAGTGTACCTCTTGAATAAAACTGAGAAAGCTGTTTCAGGCTAGAGCAATCATCCAAATACTATTCTCTATTTGGCCTTCAACTACCCGTTTGTTTTTATTCTGCTAACTTGTCCTTATACTTTGTGCTACTGCACACGCTACAAATCTTTCATTTTTCTGCACTAGTTACATTTATGCAAAATCTCATCCTTCAACTAATTGCTTGTGTCCATAATGTGATGAATTGCTTTCCTTCTCTTTTCTTGTCTGCCTTCTCTGACATAATGGGTTTTAGGCTATAATTAACCTAGAGATAGGGCATTTTCCATTACAGTTTTCTCCATACCTTCACAGGTTTGCCTTTGCATACTTTCATGATTGCTTTATACTTCTAAATTTTCTTCTGCACAAATTTTGATGTCTTGCCCCTTTTATCTTCATGTTTTCTTTATGTTGCTCTAAGAATTATCTTTGTGTCTATTCTTCTGTTTTACATACAGATATAACTTTTTTCTCTGCTTTGTCCTGTTTCAGTAGCTTTTGGAGAAGTTACTGTGAGAGTCAAACATTCTTATTCAGGATCTCACTATTAATTTATGCAGAATTTTTTGCTCTTATTAACCATTTCTCTAGTTTTTTCTATATGTAGGAGTATTTTTTCACTCGGTTCTTGCTTATTCTTTCCAAAATCTGTCTGTTGAATATACATTTTATTGTGGACTGAAAATGCTCTCACAGTTCTTCTGGGCAGAACCAGCCATCTCTCCACAAAGGCTGCTGACACAAGAGGCACCTTTGACTGCCAGGGTTAATAGTAGAGTTCATTGTGCTTTCCCCAGATTAGGCAGACAAGACACAAGACAACTATGTTGCAGAAACTGTGGTTCATATTCCTTCACTTACCCCAGAAAATTTTCTGTGTCTACAGAGATTCAAAGGATGAGGAAGGTAGGAGAAAGCACACGTGAAGTTCTCCACAGGATAGAGAAGCACACAGTGAAACTGGAGACCTGGAAAACAATAAATCAAAAAATATCCCATGCAATTCCTCCAATACATAGGGGTGAAGATGCTAAAGCACAGGCAAATGGCATTCTGTCATAAAAAGTGTAAGAGACATTTATGAGAACCCACATCTTCACCTGGCAACTGGATTTCTGATCTTCCTTGGAAGAAAGCATCTGTCAATGTTATAAGGCTTCTGCTGCTTTGGGCCAAAGCAGTGTTTACCAATGACAGGTACCAGGACTGAAAACACAGCAGTGAGACACAAATAAAAAACTGCACAAGGCTAACATTTGCTTCAATTTCTGATATGAAAGTTGGCCTTCCTGTAGATTTAGATCTGACTTGGAAGCAGCAGAAACGATAGGGATCCTTATTTTCTTCTAAATAACTGAAAAATGTAATAATATTTGGACCCAGTTTTATCTGTTCCTGCTTGCAATTCCTACCTTTGAACAGAACATAGCAGTGTTTGTAGCTGGCACACTGACAGTGTTTTCTTTAGAAAGATTATATCACTTTGCCAAGAGCTTAACTGACTGTTAGCTAGTCAGACAATTCTGCAGTCTATAAAAACTATAGAAAAAGAAAGAGATGTATGAACTTCCTTCTCAAAGTTTTTTTTTTTTTCCTATCAGGATGAAGTGAGAGAGAGAGAGCCAATGAGACTGGGACCATTCTAGAAATGTTTCTTTGCTTTGTTTTTCCATTATTTTAGCTTGTAGTCAACATGCTATCTTTATGACTTTAAGATCACTCTATCATCCTTAAAGGCAAGCAAAGAACAGCTGAAGCTGGCCAAGGGAGGTTTAGCTGTTAAAAGAGAAGTAGCTGCACACTGTGTATGGAAGCAATGCCCTTTTTTTTATAAAAACATAGAGAAACATATGGATCATTGCCTTCAGAGATGTCAGATGCTACTCCAGGTAGCAGTGAACTTAAAAGCTCATTCTGATTGATACCTTTGCCAATAGAACAGTGATCTTAAGCAGCAGAGATCACATTAAAGGCTTTGCTGAATTGCTCCATTTGTTCCAGCTTCCAGGGAGATCATTCTATTATGTGAAAAGACAAGATATGAGCCAGCATTAACTTCATTCAGGTTGTGTTGCTGTTTTCAGATGTTTAGGTAAGAGATTTGCCCTATGGTGTACGTTTGAGGACTAAGCAGTACCATTACACAGGTGGCTAACTTAGGGCCCCCAGTGGTATTCAGATGTCGCTGATTATTACTAAAAATTGCAAAATTAGGATGTAGACAGAAGATGCTAGTGAATACTCTGCAGGTTTATTCTATTCCACTCTCATGAGACCTCACCTGCAGTGTTGCATTCAGCTCTGGGGCCCCCAACGTAAGAAGAACATGGACCTCTTGGAGTGAGTCCAGAGGAGGGCCACAAAGATGGTCAGAAGGCTGGAGCACCTCCTATGTGAGGATAGGCTGAGAGAGTTGGGGTTGTTCAGCCTGGAGATGGCTCCAGGGACACCTGATAGCAGCCTTCCAGTACTTCAACGGAGCCTACAGAAGAGATGGGGAAACACTCTTTACCAGGGAAGGAAGTAATAGAACAAGGGGTAACGGTTTTAAGCTGAAAGAGGGTAGATATTAGGAAGACATTCTTCACTATGAGGGTGGTGAAGCACTGGAACAGGTTGCCCAGGGAAGCTGTGGATGCCCCATCCCTGGAGGTGTTCAAAGCCAGGCTGGATGAGGCTTTGAGCAACCTGGGCTAGTGGAAGGTGTTCCTGCCCATGGCAGGGGGGTTGGAACTCGATGATCTTTATGGTCCTTCCAACCCAAACCATTCTATGATTCTATGATTCCTACAGAAGGCCACTCTTGCATGCAACATTCCTATGCTATTTTTCAAGTGGGGGTTCAAGTAAGAGAGGACAGAACTGCCCAGAGACACCACAGTAATTTGACACCTCTAAGAGTCACCACTTCTCAGACTCTCCTGTGTAAGACTAATGCAGCTTCTCCAAGGAAGTAAAAATAGATTTCTAGGTGTGGAATTTGACAACATTGTTGTCTCAGAAGAGAAGTGACTTTGAAAGGATGAAAACTTAACTTCTTAGTATTGTTTTTCAACCTGTTTTAGAGAAAGTATTCATATTACGGTCCCCACCATAAAAATAATTATATATCTGTTGGTGCTGCATCTTACTATGTCCTCCTGTGTTTTAGCAGTTTGTACTTATCTTTGAACATTCAGATTGTAAATGCAAGCGAAGATTCATGCACAATATTTATACAAAAGGCTAGTTAACAAATACAAGAGTACCTTTTAGAATGAAAAGGATAACCTGACATTGATTTGTTCTTTGTCTTGTCTGGGTTCTAATTTTGTGCAAACAATTTTGTACCTGCAATTCAGACTACTTTAAGATGTCTGACAAATCATAAGACAAGAAGACAAAGTCAGTTAAACTGCAGACAGAAACAATTGTGGGCAGCAGTGGCAACAGTAGCCCTGAGAGAGGAAAGTAAAAACAAAAAAATATTTTATTTCCAAAATTTTAAAACGCCTTCTGTTTTTCTTGCAGTCTCTCAAGGACTTTGGCAGCCTTAAAGATATTATTATTTGGAATAGGTTTTCTTCAAAGAAAGATAATCTCTTTCTTAGTAGGAAATAAATTAAACCACATATAAATGGAGCCTAATTCTTCAGCCTAAAGAGAACCAAATACTGAAATGGTTTTGTAGCTACTAGGCTTCTGCCACTGCTCTCCTTTCAGAAGGCTGTTGAAGTATTCTTGGAAATTGAAAGGAAACTTACTTTTAAGCTATCTGAAGCTCAAAAGAACCAGACAGAGATTACTGGATGTTCACTACAGTGTTAGCCCCTATAGAGCTAATGATGATCAGTTACTGGTGGCCAGGGTACCAGAGAGACCAATACTGATTCCTGTAATTTTTAACGTCTTCATCAGTGACCTGGATAATAAGACACAGGAAAAATTTTAGAAAGGGTATACTAAGAGAGGGGGAAGTGTTTGTCAACACATGGCTGAACTTCCTCTCATGGACAAACAGGGGGGCTGGGCAAACGGGAGCCCCATGGGGTTCAATAAGTAGTTGCTCCCACTTCTGCACCTGAGGTGGGATAACCCCACACATCAATGCAGGCTGAGGGGAGCACCCTGCTGACACCACTGCAGACACAACTTTGAACATAAGGCAACAAACAACGCATTCTCTTTCTATAAGGTAAACTTGTTACTGAACTGCATTAGAAAAAGTAGCAAGCAGATGGAAAGAAGTTATCATCCTGTTCTACTTCCATTCAGGAGGGGTGTGGAGAAGCTGGGGAAGGTCCAGTAGAAGGCACCATGTAGGGGATCTAGACCATGAAGGGAGCTGGGCTAGCATAATCTGTTGACAAGAAGGACCAAGGGTCTTCTTAATAGTGACCTGCAGCTACTTGAAATGAATCACAGGGATGATGAAGTCACAGATGCAACAGCAAGCAGCAACAGCCACGCACTGAAATTTGTGACATTTAGATTGGATTTTAGGAAAAACTTCTTCACCAGGAGTATGGAGAGGTATTTTGACTTAGAAGGAGCAGGAACTCTATCCTTGCAGGTTTCCAATACTCACCTAAAAAAACCCATGGCTGACCTAATAGTTCTGCTTTAAGAGAAAGGTTAGACCAGATGCTTTACAAAGGTCTTTTTCAGCCAGCATGATTATGTAAAAACAGAATGTTTATTGCTGTTTAAGAAGAGATATATTACAAGTGCTCTGAAAAACTCCTTAATTACTGATGTTGAACTATATGTGTTAAAATATCATAACCATTGGGAAACATCATTTAAACATCAAAGTCTGAATTAATCACAATTCACACTATAGTAGAAGCTGTGGCTTTTGATACCAGTCCAAGAAATATTTGCCCACTAAGTAGTAATTATGCAGTTTCAATAAGCAAGCTAATGAAATAAAGCATTTATGACAGTGTTCTTCTGAAAACTCTTCAGGAAGGCTTCACGAATGTATTTTTCTAATGTTGTTTTGTGGCGTGGTTTCTGCTTGAGGCTTGATTGTGTGATAAATGACAGCTTGATGGAGATGCATAGCTACCAGTGATTTTGAAAGCTCCATTTAGTTCTCATTATATACCGTGCGCATCACTTTGGTTTTATTGGACTTTTCAGGAAAGGTCTACACCATCATTCTTTAACTCTAAATAGAAATGGAAAGCTGTAAATCTCTATACAGAATGACAGCTTACAAAACGTGTTCACTTCTTCAATTCACTTGGCAAGCACACATTTCAAAGTTAAAGAAGCAACAGGTCAAATACGTAACACTTTTGATTATTTTTCATCCTAGAAAAGTAGGTAGAGAGAGGATCCTAAAAAAGAAGTACCTTAGCACACTTTTGCAGCTTCATTACCATGAGTCTGTATTGGTAGCCTCAACAAGAAAAAGCTTATTTAAGTTCATATAATTTCATGCTGAAAGAAATAAAGCCCAGTTGTTTCAGTACTAGTACATTATATGAAATGCAAATACAGCAATAAAAAATGTCATTTGTTCCTCTGACCTAAGCCCGTTGGTTGTAATTTGGTCCTTGAAAGGTTATTGCAGTTGGAATGAGAAAATTGCAGACATCTGTCAAATACAGTTTAATGTAACTTTTACTTAAAAATGCACAAAGTACTATTTCCCCAAACACAGCATGAATAGAGCCAAGCAGCTCTGTAGCTCTGAATTCTCCACATCTGCTCCTCAAACTACCATCTACTCACAAAACCCTGTCTCTCTGTGTCCTCATCGGTCATTCCCAGACCCCTGTGTCCAGTGCATGCGTATCCACCATTTTCAGCTGCAAGCTACTCCCTCACTTGCAATCTGAGACACAGTCGTATCGCCCTGCTTCATGGAGAGCTCCTTCTTGCCCACTCCCACCACCAGATGCTTTTATGACATAAAGAGGATTATTTGGTTTTTTTTAAGCCTGCAAGGAACTGCTTGGTGTACCTAAGATTTATTAAGAGCTGTGATTGTCTTTAAAGGTATAGCAGCTGGTAGCCATCAAATCCTTTTAGGAAAAAAACACTTTAAATACAATTATTACTATTGTAAATTGTTACTCTAGGCTGGTGAGGTCTTTTCATGATGTGATATGTTGTTACAAGGCATGGCTCAATGAGACATGGCTATAAAAAAAAGATGCTCCTTTTAACACCTTTAGAATTTTAAAAAGCCCAGTGGGCCTTCAATGGGACCTCCTTTGTTAAAGATGGACCTGGAAGAACTGTCATAAGAACACCCTGACAGGGCTTTATTCTATTCTTTTTCACACTGTCATTTCATTTTCTCTTCATGTGCTATGCCAGTGCTTAGACCCTTTCCTTTAGTCTCATACAATTTCCTTTGATCAGTCAGAATGTATCATTTACTGCTATTACTGGTATTGCTTTTTCATTATTATAACTTGATAATTTTTCTCATAAAACCTTATTTTGATTTTCTGATGTAAGGTTCTTTTTATTATAAATAATAATTTGCTTCACACTTTTCCATGGAAGCTAATAGTTCTGCTGAGAAAAAATATAAACTGGAGAGTCCAAAGTTAGAAACTTTGTTTGACAAAATAGCTCCAGAAATATTTATTCTTTTTTGTGTGTGAAATATTCTCAGTTAACTAAATGGAATGCAGCAGCAGAGCTTTGATAATACAATACATACAAATCCAAGGACACAATTGAAACGAATTATGTATTTTTGATTTTTTTCTATACAGAACCCTTAAGCCTATTTTGTTAGCAGTGGAGAGCAGGGGAAGCTCACAGTTTAACAGGTTGGTATTAACTAAGAGCCAGCTCCTAATTTCAGGACCTATTTAGGGAAGTCATCGAGTTTGCTTGAGAGGAGCACAGGAGGAAAGAAAACATCTCATACTTTGATCTCATACTGAGGAAATTATTAAAGAAGTGTCCCTTCCTCCATCCTCCAACCAGGACCCACAGGAACTACAGCCAGTTTCTGAAGAGCAAAGGGACTGCTGAACCCTACATTAGACCCCTGTCATTTGTCTCCTCAAGAATGGCTGGAAACCATCACTTCAGTCATTAACCTGATAATCTTATTTGAATTCCTCAAAATCAAGTTAGGTTCATGGCATGAAACAGTTTACATGAACTGGAAATCGCTAAATATTTTGAGGGATTTGTCAATCTCTGTAAACTTGCTGAAGCACGCCTAGAGAAATTCAAGAATGCCAATCCATGGAGAGTATTGTAAAGCTCTCACTTTAAAGCATAACTTCTACACAATCAAATAAAAAAAAACAACCCTCCGTAATTTATTTGGGTTTTGCTTTAAAGAACCACTAGGGAAAGAAAATAAAACAGCATTGTCACTCAACTCAAGAGGGAAATCAAGAGATATTTCAATCAAACAGAGAAGGGTAAAATGTCTTCATAATTTGATTTTGACAGACCCAAATCAGGCCCTGGAGCAAGAGAAAAAATAAAACATGATATAATTACTTCCTTTCCTTGCTCTCTTTTCTGAACATAGTTAAGTTGTTTTAAACTGTATCTGATTTTTCATTCTCAAGGAAATCAGACTTGAGGTATAGTCTAGTTCATTAATTTGTCTGCTACATTAAAATTTGATTGATATTTGTCAATACACTGTAAAGTTATTGGGTGGAATTAACTTTCAAACCCCATTTCTAATTTCCTGCAATTCTTGTAAAAATAAGGTATTATAAATCTGGTCTTCTCTACCACATTAGCTCCTTACATTGAAGGAGAAGAAGACAAACAAGCTCATAGACAAAAGAAAAAGAAAATGAGGCAGCACAAGTTTTGCTTATAGAACAACACCTTCCTGTGTTACAGCTGCAAGAACACAAACCAATAATATTTCAAGAAACCAGATGTGGAAACGTCAAAGTGGAAACCAGGGGGATATCTTCTACTGAGTTGCTTTGGCACAATAGTTTCAAGGGTTTTGTTTCACAAGAACTTTTTAACAAATTCTTCCAACAACTGCCTCCAGAAGTCTCCATATTGCTGCTCAATATATTTTTTGAACTTAGGAAAAATAACGAGAATAGCCACATTTACAACCTAGGGATCTTTCTGGAGAATTGATAGTTATTTGTTGATTATTATGGTTCTAGGAGACTTTAGGACTCTGGGACTCTGACTTGCACTTCCAGTGAAGAAATTCAAACTTTTTTAGGACTTTTCACAGATTTTTCCCCAGAACAACCACTGATCGACAATATCACATTAGTGATATTAGTGTGCTCCTGGAATACCACCCAAGAGAGAAGAGAATATCTGCTCGCCATTTTCTTTTATTGTTGACCTTGTACAGAGGCAATAGTAAGGTTTTCTTTCAAAACACTTATTTCTGCTTTTCCAACATTATTAGTCTTTCTCAGCCTGTGATTTATAGTCCTTAAAAATAGCTGCCAATAAACCGAATCCCTTAAGACACTCCTCTAGGATTAAAGCCTTCATTTAGACAGAAGAAAAACAAAGAAAAAACCCTATCCGCCAAAAAACAACCCTTCATCCCTTAATTTCACCAAGCATTTGACTCTTTTTCTTCCTAAAAGACACATAGCAAGGCAGATTTGAAATGAAACAAAAACACTGAATTCATAGAGGAATTACTGATCCTCAGTGAGGCAGCTTGACAACCCAGATTGAAAGAAATAACTATCAGCTATCGAATTCTATACACCAAAGAAAGAGTAGTAGGGGGTGGCATTTTCTCAGTCTTGCTCAATTAACTCTCTCTTTTCCAGAAAGAATATCTACCAGGAGCTGAAGAGTTTCTCCAGGTTGGAGTTTTAGGGGTTTCTGAGGTCCATTCAATTACATCTACCTCAAACCTAGATCTTGACCTAATCCTATAAAAATGGAATCTTTTAAGTCCTTTGGTTTTGTCTACATATACATGTCTAGTGCCCTAGAGTATGCCAGTCTGGTGGAAATACCATGTCTTGGTTTTACCTGTTTATGCTGCATGGTCAAGAATCATTGCCTTCCACTGGCATGAAAAGGGGCTCTAAAGTCAATCACAGGTGAAGGTAAATATTGACATTAAGTTTCAAAAATGAGCAGTGCTTTTCCATTGCACCCGAGACTGATTCCCTTGTGAAAAAGAAAAATTGATCGTGACAGTCTAGTTTAGTAAATCTGGGATGATTGTTTATATCTTGTTTATGAGAAATATTTCACCAAGCCCACTAGTGATTTACTTGCAATTACATTGTAACTGTATTGCTTCTCATATATTTTTCCCAAAACATTTAAGAGTCTGATGGCAGAAGACAACTTACTATTACATAGAATCATAGAATCATTAAGGTTGGAAAAGACCTCAAGGATCATCAAGTCCAATCCAACACCACCTAACTCACTAAACCATGTCCCTAAGCACTGCATCTACACTTTTCTTGAACACCTCCAGGGATGGTGACTCCACCACTGCCCTGGGCAGCCTGTTCCAATGCCTGATCACTCTTTCAGTGAAGAAAATTCTCCTAATATCTAGCCTAAACTTACCCTGACACAACTTCAGGCCAATTCTTCTTGTCCTGTCACTTGTTACTTTAGAGAAGAGGCCAGCACCCACCTCACTACGCCCTCCTTTCAGGTGTGTAGAGAGTGATGAGATCTCCCCTCAGCCTCCTCTTCTCTAGACTAAACAACCCCAGCTCCCTCAGCCACTCCTCATAAGACCTCTGCTCCAGACCCTTCCCCAGCTTCGTTGCCCTTCTCTGGAC
>VZTO01018643.1:0-13164 GCA_013400615.1 Syrrhaptes paradoxus | reverse complement strand
CTCTGCACTCTAGGGCAGTCTGCCATTGACGTGGTAAGCAGATCCCTGAACAAGCTGAACTCTGCTTTCCTCAAGTCCAGGTTTGTACTGCTGCTGTTTGTTTTGCTCACTTCTCTGAGGATCTTAAACTCCATCATGTGGTTTTTGCAGCCAAGGCTGTCACTGACCTCCACATCCACAAAGAGTATTTCTTATTTATGAGGTGTAGTAGGTCTAACAGTGGGCCTCTCCTGGCTAACTTGCTGACCATCCATGTCAAAAATTCTCATTAACTCTCTCCAGAAATGTCCTGGATTTGTTGTGTCCTGCCATGTTGCCCTTCCAGCAAATGTTCAATCATTCATGTTCCCAGTGAGAAGTGGAGCCTGTGATATGAAGCAGCTTCCAGTTCTTTGAGAGTTAATGTACCATGTCATCTTAATCAGGTAATCTGTACCGGACACCCACCAGGATGTCACCCATGATTGTCTGTTCTCTGGTCCTTACCCATAAGCTCTAAACTATCCTGTCACCAGTTCTGCAGCAAAGCTGCATGTGTCTAAACTGCCCTTTGGCCTTCTACCTTACTTTTTCCTCCTGTCCATCCTTGAGAGCTCGTATTCCTCGTGGCATTCCAGTGATGCAAGCTGTGGCAATGAGATTCTGCAACTGCTTGTGGAGGGGTACCTCAGAGTCTATTTACATGTCAAGAGATGTAACACATCACAAAGCATCCTTAGTCAACATTACTGCACACCTTTATCGTTGATAGGTGTGGAATTTGTTGTAGATAATCTTTAACCCTCCTCCTTTGCATTCTCCTGAAATAGTTCACTTGATGATTACCATTGTTTGACTAGGTATCATCTTCAGACATTTTTGCTTTGAGACTTCCATTAGAAGATTTTGTATCACTTTTAAACTTAAGTATATAAAGACTAATGGGGATGGGGGAGGAGGAGAAAGAAAAGTTTATTCTTTTCAGTCTGTTAATGCTGATGGTCTTGGATTCTCTTTGACGTTTTCCACGTTTCTTTTTGTTTTGTGACTTGGCTGTAAATAACATACTTTCCTGGCCACTTAGAAAGGTAGTGTTCTCCTCGCTTGTCTTGTACAATAGACTTATCATTGAGCGGAGCATTCCTGGCAGCCTATTGAAGAGCTGTAAATTGAAACATCCTTTTAGTGTAGAGTGGTAATCAAAATGCTTGTGTGTTATATGGGAAAAGAGAAGTAAGCATTTTTCAAGTTTATGGCACAGAGCTTTTCCCATTGTTGTAAGAGTTCCATCATTAAAGAAACCACCTTAAATTGTCACATAGATCCCAAAGCAGTTCTAAAAAATGTTTGCTTTTGGAGAGCAGTCTTTGGATCAGTTGTAATTGCGATTGTATTCTGGTGTCATTAGTTCTCTGTGTGGCTTTGCTCTGTGTGTTCATCATCCAGAAAGTACGTTCTATTTGAAGCTTTTGCTCGTAAGTCTCAGAGTGAAATATATGATATGATTTTCTGTATCGTCCCCAACAACCGTGCATTGTTAGAGGTTAAGATTTTCTTCTCAATAAATATCCACTTTTTGTATGATTTTAAAAGACTGTACTACTGGTGCTACATATATGAGTAATATGCTGTATGTCCACTATGTAGCATGGTAGCAAACTATAAATTGTAGCAAGTGCTGCCTTAACAACACAGAGTATTTTCCCATAGGAGGGGACTGATGTTTATATTCTTTTGATAGAGTTTTCAGGAATTTGAGTATATGACCTAGCAAAGTAGAACATGAAAATGAGACTTTTTATTGCATTTATGTATGTGATGATTGTACTAGCCATAGGTCTTGCATTTTGAGACTTTTTCAATTGTTGAATTTGACAAATTGTCTGATTGGAAGTATTTCACATAAGTGGTTTCCTTTTTTATGAGCTCATACTGAAACTTCATTTTCCCTTAAATTGCTCATCTGGCTCTAGATAAACACAGATAGGTTGCCAAGCCCCAAAGGCTGCTTGAGGTCATGTATGTGGGATTACTTACCATGTGCTTTCATAAGCCATGGCTTCTAGACTAGATCTCGAGGCTGGCCAACTTGCTTGGCATCTGGTCTCCAGATTTCCTGACTGTGGGAGATCCCTAATGAGCTGTGATAGAAGCTGTGGCAGGTGCAGACTGAAATTAAGATCCATAGTCAGAATGAAAAATCTGTTGTGCTAGTCTGAGGTGAAGAGCCATGGAACAGACAGATACTTTATCCATATCCATCTAGAGCTGCCAAAACTGCTTGGACGTCCTGTTCTAGTGTGACCACTGATCAGTTTAGCAAGTAGATTCATACCTTGGAGTGGGTATTTCATTAGAGAAATGCCACAGTTCAACAATAAGTGCACACTTAAGCCATAACTTCAAGTTCTGTCTTATTGGCCTGATTCAGTCTTATTTGTCTTGAAAATAAAGATTTCATAGAAATTTAAATTTAATTTCTGCACCTGGTCTCAGCATGTATGTGTTCCACCAAACATATACAAAATAAAAGTGAAATGAATTTTTACATATCTTGAAAAGTCCAGAAGTAGCAGATTGTTTGCATTTAGCCTCTTCTTGAATGCACGTTATGATTATGTGCTGTTCCCAAACAGAAATGTACTGACTACAAAACCTCAACTTCCTTAATCAGCTCCTCATTTGTTCTGCCCTCCCAAGCGTCAGCTCTTTATCTGACTAATCCTGTTTTCTTCTCTATCAGCTTTCTCTTTTTTTGACAAGTCAGCTTTTTGGCAATTTCTCTGCGGTTTCAGACTGCTCCTTTTCTTTCTTTCTTTGGCTTGTGATTCAGTGGTGCTAGAATGCCAGCAGAGTGCAAGGAGACAAAAGATCTCTGCTTTTAACACCAATAATTTATTGCATCTTGAAGCAACAATTATAATGAAAAAATTCTCCAACCTTACTACCAAAGTACAGGACGTGTTTATTCAGTGTATGGGATTGGAACATACACTGTGTAGTTACAAACAGAATTTAATACCAGCTTCCTACAGAGATACAATGTTTGTAAAGTTTGGTCAGCAAAATCCAGCAATTTGAGCTGTGAGAGACTCCAGTTCTGTCACTGAGAACAGATTTTTTTTGATTGTTAATCTTTGAGTGCCTGCTTACATGTGTGGGAAGTGTGGAAATGCTAGCAAGTTTCAAAACAAAAAAGTCTGGGAACTATTTTACATGTGCAAAATTATTCTCTCCCACTTCCAGTGTCAGAAGTGGCTGAGCTGATCAGAATGAAAGTATCAAAAAAGCAAAATAAAACAAAACAAAAAAACCCAACCAAACATCAGAGAGAGAGAGAGACCCAGTGTAGGAAATGTCAACCCAATTGGCTAAAGTTTGAGCTAAAAACAGTATGTTGAAGAAAGAACAGTAATGCATTGTTAGTATTCAGTGTTACCTGGAGTTCCTTGAATATTGTCACTGAATAATCCTTGCTTTTATTTTGTGTATTTAAATAATAGTGAGAATAAAGCTCTATGCTATAAGTTCCATCCCTTAAATTGTTGTAGCTTTTGGAACCCAGCAAGAGGATAAGTGGAGTGGAATTGCTCAACTCTTTTCCTTCATCATTAACTGTTTTGTATTGCCAGGGTTCAGAGGAAGTTTAAGAGTTATATCATCTGAAAAGCAAATTATTTCATTGGTTGCTTTATTTATTTTGCTTTTATATTTCACCTTCCAGGAGGCAATTATGTCTACTGCATAATTTCATATTTTCATGCCAGCATGTAAATTAACTATAGTGATATGTAGATTCATTTGGAATAGATCCAAACTTACTCATTTGTCAGAAATGATTATAATGTATTTTAACAAGTCTAATAAAGTGTACTGAAATGGTGTCACTATAAAAGTATTCCCAGAGATGTCTGCACTGATGTGAAACAGTTCCCTGACTACTCTGATTTGATCAGAGCTACACAGCTAGCTTCATATCAGGATTTCCAGGCTTGATCACTCAGATTTCCATTAATTTTTCAAACCTTTCTCTAAAATCAGCTTTATTATTTATTTAGCTGTCTCTTTGCTACAAGGAAATCCAGTGGAAAATTAACATCTTAGCTGCTTAACCATTTGGCTAGCTGTCTTCTGTACAAGTGGAGGCTGAAGCACTGTTTGTTTTGGGTTTTTGGCTGTGTGCCATGTGCCAATCCACACAGGTGAATCAGTAGTTAACCCATGGGTGAAACTGGGCCTGTGAATGACAAACACCTCCGTGGTCATTCATGTGGACAAGTCTGAGGTTGCCTATTCTTTTCTCAGGCCTGAAAAGTTGACAGGAAAAGCCAACTAGCCAGAAAGGTTCATGAATAGCTGCTGCTTGGAGGTACATATGTACAAGCGTGCATATGTTAGCTGTCAGTCTTTCAAAAAGCTCTTAAGAACAGGAAGATATGTTAGTTATTTCTTTTTATGACATAGAAGTGTTCATCAAAGTCAAGTTTCTACATCAGAAAACATATCATGTCACAACACAGTATACTGCTTGACTCATGGTGGTTACTGGCCACCTTGTTGGGTGCAGAAGGTCCTTGTGACAGTGATTGGCAGGCTTCAGCTCCACAGACCACAATGTGGAAAGCTTTTCAGCCTTGTATGTCAAAATCTACATCCAAATCTTACCTTCTTGCTCTCCCCATTCACTTGCTATTCTTCCACTGATGTGAAAAGAGAGGAGAATAGCGAGCCTGGAGTCGAAGAGACTTGCCTAGAGGAGTACATTGTGGACCTCCATTTATGTGGGTGGGCCTAGGGCTAGCTGGGCAGGTTCAAATATAACTGAGATGGCTCCAGAAAGCTCCATTAGGCACAAGAATTGTAAGACTACAAATAGCAAGAGAATATGTGTTGGCACACTGGGTTAGTAAAACTTTGACAGTGCTTTTGGTTTAGTTCTCCTATTACATGATAACTTCACTTTAGGAAGAAAGAACCAGTCTGTCCTGAATGCAGTGCCTGCAGAAATCTCTGATAATTGCAAATACAGTGAACTATTTCTTCTTCAACAAACTTATGACCTGAGGTCTGTGTTTTTTCTATACATTTGTGTTCTACAGCTGTGAATTACTATATTTCGGTTTCATTTAAATTCTGTACTGGGATTAGAAACTAACTCTCCAAAAGACAGTCTCTGTGTTACGGTATTATCTTTTATTTATATCCCTCAGTGCAAAAATTATCATAGACTTAACTTGTTTTCCTATATTTGAACTCCTGTTATGGAGTATGTATACACTGCATCGAGGCAGCAATGTTTCTAGTGAATTTCACATAGTGTTACAGATTTTTCCAAATTTATGTCATCCTGATGGTCTTTGAAGGAATTACAATTTCAGATTTACTCATCTGCTTGCAGCCAGGAACTGCAGACTGTGACAACCAATGCCAGATGGGATATGTATTCATAAATCTTATAACTGATGCTTTGTATTGTAGCATTTGAGTATTTTAATCAAAAGAGAAAAGTGATGAGGAGGATGTATGGATATTATTTGGAATACTGTTTATACATAGAGTGTAAAGTGGATAATCTGATTGGAAGGACCCAGCAATATCCCAAAATAGGTTTTGAATTAATAGGATTATTTCATTTTGTATAAGAAGTCTTTGAAATCCACCTACTGTCCCTTTCTTACTTAAATAAAGAGCTAGTTAAAGGTTAGTGTGCAAGAGTTACAAGTTAAGGACCAGTTTTGTACCAGTCTAGCAATGGTTGGTCTTCAGTGTAAACCACACTAATGTGAGGATTTAGCATTCCTGATGTAGTACGTTAAGGTGTTAGAGCTTCTGTAAAGAGGAATGTATTCGTTCAAACATTTTTTAAAAGTACTATTAAGTGTGCATGCGTGGATACAGACGTGTGATTTCTGTGATCTGAGGTTGTAGAATGTGAGCTGGGTCTCATCCTCAGCTGTTGCAACTAAACTCGTCAGGCTTTTTTCCCCACCAGTCTGGGTACAAGAGGGTTAACGTAGCCAGGTGAAACATGGGGAGATAATTTGACTGCTTTTTGTGTGTGTTTGTGTAGACACGGATACTGTGGTTTACCCTTTGCCCTGTCTGTGTGGTTGTAGAGGCTCCACCTTGGCTAACAGCCAAACACCCACCCCATTGCACGCTCACTCTGCCTCCACAGTGGGCAGGGGAGAAAATAGGATGAGAAAGCTTTTGGGTTGAGATAAAGAGAGGGAAATCCCTTACCAATTACTGTCACAGGCAAGAGAGACCTGACTTGTGGAAAAAATAACTTTATTCCCAATTAAAATAGGCTCAGGTAGGAGGAAAAAGACAAAAATTGAAACAACACACTTCCTCCCCTTTTTCCCATGCTGAACCTCACTCTGTCCCTCCATTCTCTTTTCCCCACCCCAGTGGCTCTGGGGCTGGGAGGCATGGCCAGAATACAGCAGTTTCTCTCTGCTGCTCCTTCCATCCCTCCCTTTCCCTGGTTCCCCACGGTCTCTCCCACCCGCTGCAGGGCAATCACCGCTCCGGGGCCTGGTACACCTCCTCACTCTCCTCCTTTGACCCTGCTTTTCACACTGCTGGTTTTCAGTACTTTTTTCTCCTTCCTTTTCTGCCCTTTCTTAACTATGCTCTCACAGAGGTTCGTCAGCACCTCTGATGGGCTCAGCTGTGCCCTGGGGTGTGGCCGTTACAGAGCTGGTGGGAACCGGCTGGAACCAGCTGTATCTGGTATGGGGCAGCCCCAGTCTCTCCTCAGAGGCTGCCCTGCAGCTCTCCCACGGCCAGCACCTCAGCAGGTAAATCCCACACTGGGACAGGAGGGATAGGATAGGAGGGATTGGGGAAACAGAAAAAAAAAGAAAAGGTGGTTTTGTGTATTTTAAATTGGTAGGTGTGTTGGATGATGTCCTAGTGTGAGACTGGCTTGGGAATTTATTGATGAAATTATATTGAGAAATTGTAAGATAAAATGATCCTGTAGGAAAATGCCTGCAGTCTAGAGTCTGTATCAGACAGCCTGGAGAAAGAGAAGGCTACAAGAGTGAATTTACAGGAGAGGGTGAGATGTGAAATAGGAGGTTATTTTGCCTTCCTTTATCTTGTATTTCTGCCATGTGTCTGATGCGAGCTTTTCCTCGGCTTACTCTGTACGGAGAGTTTTACCTGCAGTTAATTCTGTGGACTAGCAGCGAGGATATTTTTGCAGTGTGCATGTATTTCCCAGAAGTACTGGTATATGAAGATCAGGGAATAAGCTATTAAGATTTGTGAGAGCCTTGTTCTTTCCTACAGGGTGTTGTAAATAACTTACAATAATTTGGACTTAAGCAAAAAGGAATTAAGAAGTTGACTGCTGCTAATGAATACTAATGATTGCTGGAAACATGATCAATGTGAGGCACATATTATTAGTGAAGGTGCCCTTCTTAAAATTCATTAATCACCAAGATACCTAGGAAGCAACAAATAATACCTTGTTATTTGGCAACTGCTAAAGGAAGAGCCAGTTTATGATAGGTGTTAAATTCTGCCTTCCTGTCTCATGCTGATGCAAAGCAAGATTTCTGTAGGAGTTTGTACTGGCATAAGTGAAGTATGTTTGGTGTCCTGTACGTGTGAGTGTATCTGAATAAATGACTAATCCTGTCTGAGTCAGCCAGGTAACATGGGTTTGTAGTTAACAATGAATTTAAATAAAAGTGTATAAGGACTTCCATATGGGCAGAGTGAGGCCACACCAGTGAGACAGATTGTCAATGAGATTGTATTGTGTTCTGAAATCTCATATGATAACAAATGTAAATTCTACTTTTCCCTAGTTAAACACAATCACCATAACAAAAAAAAAAGTCTCTGAGGTTAAATGCTTGGTAAATATGTCTTCCAGTTTTAGCTGTTTTAATGGCCAAAGCGGTGCTGCTTATTTTCATATACCTGTTTCACTGTTCTCATATAACCTACAAACAGCTTTAATATAATAGCTTTGTTACTTCCTTTTTTTTTTTTTTTGTCCTTCAGCTTCTGTTGGTGTGACATTGTCCTTAATTTTTTCCTTCTCAATAGCAAAATCTTTTAGATGGAGACTTTTAAACTCAAATTTGTGCAATGACTTCCCCAAATATGCATATTTTATAGAGAATGTTTTAAAGCTGTTACAAATTACAGGTGGAGGAAAGTTCTATTTCATACCCAAAGAAGGACTTTCTGCAGCTGACATCTTGTCCACTTTTTTTGTCTATTTGTGAAATAGAATATGCAGCCTCTCCCTACAAGCCTTTAAACACATTAATCACTATTTTCTTTGCAATGTCAGTGGAAGTGATCTTGTTAATAATGGAAATAGCAAGAAACTTTCAGCACTTCTTTGTCATTGGACTCTATGTTTACATTCTCTCTGGGCATGTAATACATTCATGTGAATGAGATTGGGGTTAACAGATAACAAAAAAATACCACCCAAAACACCCCAGCCCCCCAAAATAACCCACCTGAAAACAGTTTACTGATAATTTGGGACCATAAGAAAGGTGGATATATATAATGAACAGTAAAAAGACTACAGGTGTTGGACTTTGTGATTGATTTTGTGCCACCAGGGATAGTAATAAATGTGTACAGACCTTATTTTCCACTTTCTGTTTCCTGACATTTCCCTGCAGATACCACAAGAGCATTAAGGTTCTCAGGAAAAAGAAAAAAAAAAGATTCTTCTTGAGAAATACACGCTTTTAATAAAATGCTATACATGGTTAGCTTACCAAATGTGGGCCTGATTTTTACCATTGTCCATCTGTTATTTTGTTTCCCTACTCTGCATCAGGTATTTCTTCCTTAGCTCAACTAATTTTTTAAATGACTAATCAGAGATTGTGCCAGGAAAGTTTTAGTTGCTTTTGATATTGAAGTTATTTCAAATGTGTATTTGCAACCTGATACTTGATTTACCTGTTTTGTCAGTCTTGCTAATGGTATGAATGATAAGGTATGAATTTCTAGTGGAGGTGTTAGCTGTCTTAAGCTCCTTGCTGTCTAGCAATGTTTAGACTTAACTAAGCTAGGGGTGTTTTATTTATTGCAAAGAATCTCCACAGAGAAGTTTTATGTAGTTTAATTATTTTAGTTCAGAATGTAATTCACATGAAATTTTTCAATATCCATGTTTGGAGGAACTTTCTAGCACAGTTAAAACAATTGATCTCTTTTACAGTGTCTATGATTTGCAGTTAGCCCAGACTTTCATTTCTTGATTTACTTTGTTCTCTCCTATTTAATTTCAATAAAATACTTTTTTGTCTCTTAGTCCTCCTTATTAGCTTGAAGTTTCCTATCTATTTCATTTGAGTAACAAGCAGGACAACTGTATTAAGACCTCTTCAGGACTATGTGCTGTATTATTACTGTGCAGTAATTAGTTCCTTCATCAATTCACTTACCAACTTATCTTCCCAGGAAGTTGCATTGCAGGTTGATAATAACCTGCTGTGGAGACTTCTTTGAAGAAGTTTACCTTTCCCAAGTGTGATTTTTCTTTCTCCTGAGGTTTCTTGTGCTCATTTACACTCCTCACTGTAAAATATCTCATAGGAATGCAAAAATTCTCAGTTTGGAAACTAAACACTCTAAAAGAATTAGCTTTTTGTCATTCTGTAGGGATGAAATCAGAGCTATTTTGATAATTTCCCACAAATTCCCATGTAATTTAGATTTGGTGCAGATAAAAGGAAGAGGAGAATAGGTAAAACAAAGGTTCACATGCATCTTCTGCATCTAATGGTGAGCTTCACAGCAGAAATTCACTGTGAATATCTACCTCCGTCACTAGGTTTCAGTGTGCACAGAGGATTTTTTCTGACTTTTTTTTTTGACGTATTTTTCTCCTCTGTGCCACCATTGTGTGATCTATCCTTACAGGAAAAAAAACCAATCATTTTCAGATGCAGAATAAGCTGCTACATGTATAGCAGTGGCAGTAAGTGCTTTTAGCTTTATCCCTTGGATCATATGGTAGACCTATGATAAATTTAGCATCTCTTTTTCTGGAGCATTTTTGTTTTCCTACCATATGTAAAGTGAGGATACTGCCAATGGTTAACGTTTGGATGTCATACTCTAAGGATCATCACTTTCCTTTAGGTGATCATACAGCAAAAGTTTCCAGGGAAGCTGGTTTATCAGAGAAGTAATATACTTCTTTCTCACTGGCTGCTTTTGTCCCCATTTCCAAAAGAAGTAGCTTCCGGGAGAAAACTTCTGTGTGAAGACTTTAATGTTCATTCTCATCGTGTGGTGCAGTGTTCCAACACTGCTGATCTTGGAGCCCAGATTTTTAGGTCGAAAGATGTATTCTGCATATGGAAATGTTTGTACCTGAGGCTGGTATCTGTGACTAAGGGAGAGAGAATTAGTCTGTCAGTGCACTACGAGTATTTCTGTGGCACAGTTTTTCACTGTAAATTTAGAATATAAGTAGTAGATCAGGCTGGATTCAAGGGTTTTTTGGGTGAGGTATTACCTGACCATGTAGGAGTTCTTGTCTCACTCCCTTAAATGTCTCAGAACCTTTCATGTCTCTAGTTTTCCTCTACTTTTACAAATCTACATGAGGAACAGAAAGCATTTGTAAATAATAGTATTCTTAATGAGCAGTTATAAAAAGCAATTACATTACCCCTATTGAGTGAATAACATAATTTTGTATTAATAATTTACTGACGTGGGATAATATATGTGAGTAAAAATCCATGGTTCCTCTTATAGAAAGATGATAAAGTTTGACATATTAATCTGAGTGTAAAAGATAAGGAAACAGGTTGACTGTGATTCACAGCGGTTTCCTATGGACAAAATTCTTCTCAGCACATTATGGTTGCAAATTGTCACTCACTTGTTTCAGTGGTAAATATTTAATTATCCTATAATAATTCTGTGGTTGGTTTTTACTGTTTATCTTGCACAGTGATTATTTTATAATTAAATATTAATTTAATAATGTGATTATGTTTGTGTTGTAGCACAGAATTAACATTGAGTTAATTATGAAATATTTCAGATGAAGCAGTTTGAAGTAGTAACCTCTCCCTTTTCCCAAAAGAAATGTAACAAGAATTGTATTCAGAACATACTCCAGAACAGTAAAATGGGATAATCTCATGCATGAATTATGACAGAGTTGTGGGGACTAAGGTAGTTCATTGACATTTATAAATGCATAACAGAATAATTCTGGCTTTAATACACTTAATACTTTAGCAGGGACTGATGATTCTTATACTAGTGGTGACTCTCACTAGAAATCAGTATTCAGATACTATTGTGTGTTTAAGATGCTGATCTTCATATGCAAAGAAATTGCAACTGTGCAGGAAATGTTTTTTGATGAAGTTATGGGGCTAAAAATTGTGCATCCCAAGGCTTGCAGTGAATGATTATAGGACGCTAAATAGATGTGGTGTTTCAGATACTAAATGAGTCTTGTCATTGTCTAATAAATTCTGGAAAAGGAAAACATTTGTGACTAAATATTAAAAAGGTCCTACTTGTTTAATTTTGAGTTATTAATTTTTGGAGCAATATTATGAATAGTAAATTGCTGTGGAAAGGCTTAACCCAGCTAACAGTGTAGTTTACCTGTGTTTATAGCATGCTTTTTTGTGTTATTTTTACACACAACAGAGAGAAAATAGTTGCCTTTAGCAAATAAAACCCTTCTTATACTAGACTTGATGTGGAATTATTAATTATGTGGGGTTTTTCCAAGCAGTGGAAATAAATTTTATACTGAAGATTGATTTACTGTGGAAAAGATTACTTCATAGCAACATGGAATAGTGTTTTGAGAGAGTGCAACTCTTCTTAAGACATTATTCCACTCTATCTTCTTTTTTTCATTGTATTTCTCCTTGCCAAATCGCTTTCTCTGGTGAGACTGAGAGTTGTATTACTTAAGATACTGCCCAAAGTCACATAACTCACAGTTACAGGTTGTTTAGGGAATTACTAAAAGAAAGAGGTTATTTAAAAACAAATGGAACTTGCATTTACAGAAATAAGAGTAATTTTTCCTCCTTGTTTAACCTGGTACATTTCTGATATCCTTTTCAGTAGTTCATCACATGACTGAATGCAACTACATAACCTTGGTATGCACAGTGTATTAACAGGAATGTTTTACATTGTAGTAGCTGAAATAGTGGATAGCATTTCATAATCTGTTTTCCTCCCTTTGCATTGCTATTGTTCCTTATCAATCTGTTGCAGTTGCAGAATGTAAGTCACAGAATTGGAAGCTATTTATAGTGAGCTCTGTGAAAGGTCAAATACCTTAGGCTGTTTAGATGTTTTCATTAACAATATTGTTTCCTGTTTTCATACTGTTTGAAGATACGCCAAACTAATATTTTTTAGAGAATAATATTTAAATTTTTTAAAGAAGAGGACTGTTTTTAATCTTATCTTGATAAATTATTTCTTCACATAAAAATAAATTATTTTTTCTTTTTACATCTTTTATCTGATTTTGTATTGAAAAGTCCATACATTATAAATATAGTCAGCATTATTCATAAATGCTGAATTGATTAGTTGTGTTTGGAACTAGAATATCCACAGGGTTCTCTGATAAAGAAGAAACTTGGAAAGCTGGTATCGAAAGCTTAAGGAATAGACAATAATGTAATATTGCATATTTGATCTCACCATTAGCAGAAATACAAAGATACTCCTTTTCAGGTTATGTCATAGCTCTCTAACGTGGTCATTGTTTGCCTTTGGGGCAGAAAGTACCTGTCTTCAACCCTGTTTGTGGTAGGTCCCAAACACTTTCTTCAAAACCAGCTGTGCTTTCTTCTCCGTAACACTGCATCTTCCAGAAGAGAAGATAGCGATGTAACCTCCACTTTCACAGAGCAGATCTGATTCCAGCTGCATGGTCACTACTGCCAGTCTGTAATCTGGTGCTTTGCTGGCTGTTAATTGAGTTCATTCAACTAGCTGATCCAGAAAAGAACAAGCCCAATCCCCACCTCCTTCTCCAGAAAAATGATTATTCTGGACTAGCATGTTGAATTACTTCATCAAGGGATCAGACAAGCTGCAGCATGCCTATGTGAAGGTTGTGGCCAGGAGCAAGGGTGAATGGGAAAAAGATTTGGTAAATAGAAGAGGGAGCAGAAGAAG
>VZTO01018628.1:5710-24200 GCA_013400615.1 Syrrhaptes paradoxus | reverse complement strand
ACCACACAAGGAAAGCAAAAGAAAGGAGAATGTAACAACAAGACAAGATATAGAATACAATGGAAAACACTGATACAATGAATATCTCACCACCAAGGACTTCACAAAGGAGACTCTTCTCTGGTCTAGCTTCCCCTTATATCCTGGGCATGATGTCAGCATGGTATCAAATATCCCTTTGGCTATGCCCACCTCCCAGCTTCTGTGAGGAATTAACCCTGTCCCAGCTGGACCCAGGACACAGGCTTTGTACTTCAGCTGACAGACAGAAGGAACTGAAAACTAATTGATCAAACAGGCCTGATACAGCCAAACAGCAACAAAAAGCCTCCAACCAGCCTGCCTTCTTTCTTTTGTCCCGCCAAGGATGAACTTGCTATAGCATATATAAAAAAACAAACTTTAAAAAAAAGATTATGAAGAAAAGTCCTCTCTCATAAGTCTGCATTTCTACATTATCAAAAGAAGGGTGAAGAACTCAAAAGGGACCAGTCATTCCAGGTTGTATGCCTTTCTCTGACCACCATTTCCAATACTGAGCTGGTAGTTTGTGGTGGGTTGACCTCAGCTAGCTGCCAAGTTGCCCACCCAGCCACTCTCTCATCCCCCTTTTTCTCCCCATGACAGGGGGAGAAAATCAGATGAGAAAGCTCTTGGGTCAAGATAAGGACAGGGAGATTGTTTACCAGTTACCATCACAGGCAAAAGAGACTTGACTTGGAGAAAACTAATTTAATTTATTACCAGTTAAAATAGGTTTTGAGAGTGAGAAACCACGACAAACTGAAATATCACTTTCTCCCCACCCCATCCCTTTTTCCCAGCCTCTCAACTTCACTCCTTCATTTCCAGCTCCTCTACCTCCTTCCCACCCTGAGTGGCACAAGGGGATAGGGAACAGGAGATTGTGGTCAGTCCATAACAGCTCCTCTCTGCCGCTTCTTCCTCCTCACAGTCTTCTCCTGCTCCAGTGTGGGTCTTTGCCACAGGCTGCAGTCCTTCCGGGTAAACCTGCTCCAGCACGGGTCCTCCACACCTGCTGTTTCTTCAAGGCTTATCCACCTGCTCCACCATGGTCTTCCATGAGCTGCAAGAGAATATCTGCTCTGGCACCTGGAGCGCCTCCTCCCCCACCTGTCCCTCACCCCTCGGGGCTCCCAGGGCTGTATCTCACAGTTTTCCCCTCACCCCTTGCTGCTGGGTTGGCGTTTTCCCATTCCTGACACAGGCTCTCTGCAAGGTGCCACCAAGGTGGCTGTGGGGCTCAGCCATACCCTGTGGTGGGTGGGTTGGAGCTGGCTGTCTGGCACAGGGCAGCCCTGACTGATCCTCACAGGGGCTGCCCTGAAGCCTCTCTCGACAGCCCCTGGGCACCTGCACCTGGTACAAAAGTACATCCCTATGTGTGGGGACTGCCTCCATGTCTCCTGTTGGAGTGCTCTTCCAGGCCTTATCCTTGCTGTTCCAACAGCCTCCAGCCTTTGTATGTACTATGCACTACTCAGTTTTTGTGTTGCTTTCTGGTTTCACACCAAATATGCTCCTATTTCTATGTTTTATTCTTCATCAGACCTTATCAAATATTTAATTTACTGTGTTAGACTGTGTTACCTGGTGTAAGTAGGAGTAAGAGGACTGAAGACTTAAACCCCCATTGGAGTGTTTGGTAAATGCAGCAGCAGCTACAGTCATATCTTACAGAGCCACATGTGTTGTTTCATGCTGTTTCTGTCTCAAACCAGATAAAGGTAGGGTGATTGTTTTCTTTTTACAGTTAGTACATACATATATATGGTTAGACAGCATTTTCACATAAGTTAGACTACCATGTGTGCAACAGTCATCACTGTCATCCTGCCAACAGAAAGAGATAATTCATGTTTTCAGGTAACTGAGATAAAGCTTTTATTGTACGAAAACAGTGCCTGAATTCAACAGTATGTTTTAATCCTTTCATCGCAAGCATCTGAGAACAGACTGACAGGTGAACACAGACCTGGTCACACCACTCTTCTCACCTCCCAATTGAAACTCAAGGAGAAGAAAGACAACTGGGAACTTTACCCACAAAGCAGTAGCAGAAAGTTTTCAAAGGCATTTTGAATCTAGAAGAGTTGAAAATGCAGGGATTATCTGTTACATTTAATGATTTTTTTGTATCTGCCATCAAGTGTGAAACAGTAACTTAAATGAGCCACTACTAGTGCTCTAAAATGCACACATTTTGAGGCTGAAACATCCCTTTTTAATGGCTTTTTACAAAGTTCTTTTTTTTAATAGTTTTTACTCCTTTCACCCAGCTCTACTCTCCCCCCATGTTCAATGATAGTCAGTCATGGATCAAATGTATAGACTGCTGAAGAGTCTATAGGGGAAGCAGTCCACAAGACAGCCTGTTAAATGTTATGTAGCTATTCAAAGTAATTTAATGGAAGAAAATGTTCATTAAACTTTCGTAAAACCATTGCAGTTTTTCTCATTTACTTAAGTACTCATACTTACTGTTCTTAAGAATGCATTAAGTCATATATCTAATATCTCATAGCATACATTGTCACTATTTTTCGGGCCACAACTCTTTGTCCTGAAACAGGATAATTCAGAATTTTCTGCTGTACCAGCAGACCTCGTAGAAAAAAGATCCCACTTGTGTCTTTCAGTTGAACATGACTCCTAAGCATGTCACGGTGTAAGATACATATACCATGGATTCTTAATCCCATTTTGCTAAAAGGTGTTTCTGTAAGGTAGCTAACAACTATCGTTCTAGAAAATGTCACCCACCATGGATCAATGGTAAAAATTTATTTTGCTTGAAGAACACTGCAGAGCAGCCTGGGGTCAGTATAGCATAGTCAGCTGTGCTGCCCATTAAGTCTCATGGGGAAATACTCAGGTGAATCCTGAAGAGGCAAAACTCTGATGAACTGTTCAAACAACTTTATATTTCCCTAATACTGGACAAAGGTCAGCCCAGTGAAGCTGGAAAGAGAGATCACGAACAGTGAATGGAAATTCTTTGCATGGTAAGGTACCATCAGTAGTACCTTCCACAGTGGGTTTCAACGTCAAGACTAATAAAAACATTTTAACAGACTGCATTGCAACTTACTTAAATGATGAACATGCATTTTGAAATTTAAAAGCAAAAGCACTTATGGGATGTTACAGATTTTCCCAGATATAATACCAGAAAAGCCACAGAGTGTGGGACAGAAACATTTGGTCTATTGACTAAAAAACACCCTGAAAAACACACACACAGAGTTCGTGTTGTCACCAAAATAATAAAAGGATGCAAATGTAATAGAAGTCTTAAACTTAAAACTTTGACATCCCTAGGCAAACTCATAGATGTTATACTGAAATGTAAAATTAATAGTGCATTATGAATAACTGAGGTCTATGTGAACTAAGTAAAAAAAAAAATCTCTCTAGCAGTAATGCTGGATTTGTGTCTCAGAAATTCTGTTAAAGCTTTTAAAGCAGCCAAGTAGCACAGGCTTAAACAGTTGACGGCAGACCTGAATTGTCAAGGAGTTTCCACCACGGTCTTTTATTAAAAGCTTTGAACATGTTTCATGACATGCTATAATAAACAATAAAATATTCAAAGGTTTAGACTGGCAGAGGATGAGTCCATCAGTAGCTACTGAGTATTTTGGTCCAAATACAAACTTGTCATTCATAATAATCTTACACTATTAGCTGTTTAAAGTTGTTAATCCATACATTAAATACTGTCAACATGCCTAATTTTTATATATACATTGTCTTAAGAATTTAGTACTAGCCAGGATTCAAGATCTGACACTGAACTACATAAACCTCTAGTCTGACCCAGTATTGAGCTCTTACATAAGTTTTAACTTTTGTCTACACAATTTCCTTTCCCTCTTGTCCTCTGCATCATTAGTTCACATCCTTTTGCAATTCCATTTGTTTTTAAGTTATGTAAAATATTTTCGTCACTGACTGTTACTAGTTATCACTTGAGTGCACAATTCTGTTCCAGGCCACAAAGTCTTCAGAGAACACAGACTCTCCAAGAGCACTGCTATTTCCTTGATGTCACTGCACTGGGAAGGGGAAAGTGGCCAAGACAACTGATGAAGCTATCCTGTACAATCAGGATGCTCTACTTCCAAGTGTTTCTGTTTGCTGTGTGTAACCAACACAAGAGAATAAAAGCAATTCTGAAGTCCTCAATATTTTCTTTTAAAGTATACCACACCTATTCAAACCAGCCAAATGGGTTTTCTCCTATTGATAAGTACTGGAGCATTGCCATTAGAAATCTTGCTATTCATAAGAATTCCTTTAACAGGCAACAGATAATCAAAATTCCAAGGAAATTTTTAATAGGAATAAAGATATGAATAATCCTCTCAGTCTTTTAAGGTCATTGTATAGCTCCTAATTAGCTAAGATTCCCAGAAGGCCCAAGTTACAGTTTACAATAAGACCAGTAAGATGCAAATAAACTAAAAGCAAAGATGTTAGATTGACAGCTCAAAAATCTGATCTTTACATTTTTCTTTCACTGTTTGTGACTTCAAAATTATCTCTCTCTGCTCTATTACATTCAATTGTAGTTCATGGTTTCTGGCTTTTGTTACTTATAACAAAACAGGCTGAGTCTCAAAGTACAGGTTTTATACTACTTTGGAAGACATGCTGTTGTTCAGTCAGCTTTTTTCTGCTTAAGATGCCACCAGCTTCAGCTTTCTATACCATTTGCTAAAAAAGTCCACCATTTTACCTTGCTAAATTAATCTAAACTACAAGATTGAAGTTATGACTTCATTAAACTTTCTGACAATTAAATGTTTATGGAAAAAAAGGAAATTAGAAACCAGATTCCCTTGGTCCCATTCTAACTTCTGTCACAGGTTCATTAAGATGAACCTCATTACCCACACAGTTAAGGGGTAGCCTGATTTACCACTTTATAAAGACAAAAAAGTTGAATAATCATCCATGTACATCAGAAGACAGTTTTGAGAAAGTTAATTACAACAGCAACCCACCTGCCTGGATTAAGCACCACTTCCTACCTCAGTTTCCCTGGTTTTGGCCCATAATCACAGCTACTGAGATAAAAAATATATTTACAATAAAGAAAATAAGGAAAACACTTATTTATTCCTTACCACAAAACATGAAACTCTAAAGAGGACTAGGGAAGAGATCTACAATCAATCCTCTTCTAATACCTTTCACCTGAGGATAATTTTGTGAACAGTTTGCAGGTAGTACCCTCATAGGGCACCAGTGGTCAACCACAAAACAGAAGACTGAATTGGATATTGCTTTCTGCTCTCAGATTGTCTTTTTTCTCCCCCACAATCTCACTCCCAAACTAACACTCCCTAGCAGACTCAATTCTAGCTTCTTTCATTCTCAAAAGTCATCAGCTTCAGTATCTCAGCTTAACAATGAAACAGCCTAGAAAGGACCCAAACACAATCTTCTCTCTGACCTGCAGTCCTGCCCATCTCTTCCTCACATCTTTTCCCTGTAAAATAGGCCATGTACTCTCTCACAAAAAATTTTCCCCTAAGTTATTATCTGTTTCCCATTTTGACTGACAGATGTCTGGGCTGAGAGCTTAGCATAAGATTAAACTCATCTAGTCTTGTGAGAAAGAACCAGCTGAGCTCCAAACTTTGGCTAAGGTTAGTACATCCAGGAACAACAGTTAACGTGTATTTGATACAACTCTCTACAAAAAAGCTCTACAATTATAGTACTGTCATATATTAGAACATCCAAGTTACTGAAAAAAAAAAAATCACATTTTGCAGATGTGCTCAGTCACCTAGGGAAAGCAACGATTTCACTGAAAATTTATTCAGAGTTTTCCCCATTGTTCAAAATTGTTTTCCCCATTGTACAAATTCATATCTTAGTTTAATCTAATTTTCCCTCTCTTTCCCCTTCACATGTTTATTAAGGATTCTCATAGCTACTGTAACACCTTGAAATTAGATTCTTCGCAGAACACAGTAACAAGTTTGTTTTCTTGTAAAGCAAGGAAATATGTAAACCTTAATTTCTCTTGCCACGTAATGTTCTCCAGTTGTTTGACTGTTGCTTAAAAAGGACCAACAATGGCAATAAGCAGAGACATTTTTTTCTCCAACAATGTTTTACAAGCAAAAAAAAAAAGGCCTCATTTTAAAAAGAGGCCTATAACTCCACCCTACACATGCAGTTCTATAGTCCCTGTGGCACAAGATACAGTACCGAAATTCTGGTGAGAGGTGGTCCATCTCTGCTGGATTCAGCACTTCCCAGGGGTAAACTCTACATGTATTTTCTTTCCATTTGTGAGTCATGTCATTCCCTTCTGAGCCATCTAATGCCCTCTGCAGGGGTAAAGAGCCCAGGAAATGAACACGTTTTCTGAATTCAGTATCAGTGTTAAGCATTTAAAGGTTCATTCCTGCAATGCCAAACACTCCTAAGTCTCTCTGCACCTGACCTTTATTCTCTTGTTTTAAACCCTTATGCAAAAATAATCCTGCTGAACCAATTGGCAAAAGCTGGTGATAGATTGATATGAAGTTAATAGTAGGTAGATAATGTCTATCTTAAGTGTGGAGTGACAGATAATAAGAGGCAGCACTGAAGGTAAAAGGCATAAATAAGTATGAATTAAATAAATAAAATTATTCCGGAAAGTGTATATTCTTTTTCTTTCTTGATCTGCTTAGATTTATTGGCAAGTCTATGCAATGTGAGTTTATTTTGTTATAATCAGTGGTGAAATTAATGGTATTAGGCATAATTTCAGGTATTTAATTAGCATCATGTGCCATGTAAAGAAGGCTTTGGACTGCGTTAAAACAATCTGAATATTTGGAAGATATAAATAGAACAAGAGAATGCAACTTTGCATTTGAAAGATGGTTTTAATTAATTTTCTAGAACATAATACAATAGGTAAAGTGAAAATGAAAGTTAATTGGAATACTTTCTTTCTTTCTTTCTTTGAAACTTTGTAGTAATCTTATCTGGAACTCATAACTGGAGGTGATTATTAGATTTTGAGTAATATTTCAAATAAAAGGTATGGGAATGGAGGGGAGAGTGAAGGAGAGGAGAAACAAAGCAGAATTGAAGTTAAAGTACCTGTCTGAACATGTTCAGGTCACTGTACACTTTTTTTTCCAGAATGTGAAAAGCATGTAAACGTGGGGCAAAACAAGAACTAATGATTATGTAATTAAGTCTTAGCATTGTACTGACCAGTATTGCTAGGCGTGTTGTGTTCTTTCCTGACTGCTAAATCTGTAAGAAGGCAACATGTTGTCCAAAAGCATTGAATCTCTGGAATAAGTCTCTTCTTACCCTTTCCTCACACCAAAGTAGACCAAAGTCTCACATCATCTGAAGAATATAAATATTTCATGTGTAAAGACAAAAGATTAAATCCATTATGAACAGAATAAACATCTATTGTTGCTTGCTAGTAACAGTATGGATGACGTGCAAAAAATCTTGGGAAAATTAATAATATGTGTACATAAACATGCTTATATATAGAGAGAGATTTGGAATTAATTGGCTTTTATCTTTAAAATGTTTTAATCTTAGGAAAGGCTTTATATTCTAATTTTTGTGCATAAAAAAATGCTTGAAAATGTGGGTCTGACTCACATTGTCCTAAGAAACAGTTGTTGATATTATAAGGTACCACTACCTCCTCAAAACTTGGCAAACCTGTGTGTCCAGCCAGGCCAGAACAGATTTTTCTCTCAGTTTGTTCTCCCACCTGGACACCAGCTATAATCCAGCCTGTTCAAGCATGGATCCAGCCTTCTACCATCTATATTTTGCCATCTATCTGACCAGTGGCAACAGCCTCCATGTAGGAATCAGCAGAAGAGACCAAGTTTCTACATTTTGACTGTTGCAGTTCACAGTCATATATTTTAGCATAAACCCATCCTCAGCCGTGGTGTGAATGGTCAATTTTGTATTTTTGATTGCAGCTTCTACAGTGGGAGGAATCAATCTTCACCAAGGAGAGTAGGGGCCAGAAATTACTTAAACAGGTACAGTAAGAGATATCTGTAATAACAACTTCAAGAGGAGTGAGCCATGCAGTTACTGGAGAGCAGAGGCAATCAGGACACCTCTATCTCAGCAGCAGCCTCCCTAAAACTGAATCAGGAGGAGTTCTGTTGCTATAAATTTTACATTATATATGTTTATACAAAATAATAGACACTGCCATGGCCACCATGGCCATGGTTTGGTCCAATACTGGTTTGACTGAAGCAGCATGTACATGCAGTTCCTGCAGAGAAGCCATATCTCTAGGATCAGCTCTCATCTGGCACAAGAGCAGAGTATGGAAGATATTTGAGCTGTGATCTTGCTTCATCCACAAACTTGATATGTTGACAGGAATTATCTTGTTAGAGGAGCAGGCAACAAAATCATAAATCTTGCCTTGCAGAGCAAACTACGTGCCTGAGGAAGACTTCGTGACCTATCTTTCTGCCCCAAGGGATCCCATGTTTGGTAAAAACATCTACTTTGAACAGATTTCTGCATGTTATAGTCTTTTCCCCACCCTGTTTCTTGAACATTTTGATAGACTGTAATTTTTTTTCTTGTGCCCTAAGACTTTAGGGTGGGAAGGGGGGGAGGGGTGACTGTATGATTTAGTTTGTAATTTCAGACCAGTTTTAATGCTGATGGATTTGACAGGAGAGCTATAAAGCAGCAAATATAGTAACCTTTTTTTCCAACATTTTGTATGAATTAATATACTACACACTTCTGGGGCTGCTAATCCATGATTGACTACCATTTCCAGGTCTGAACAAGTATTTTTCTGAGGAATTCAAAAGGGTTTGGTGTTTATGAGCAACCTGTATATGGCTTTTACAGTATTTTTCAAAAGAAAAAAATTACATTTTTTTCTTTACAGATAAAGATGTTTCTGCAAACACTGAATTACAGAGACTCCTACTTGACAGACCAAATATTTTCAGATTTTTAATCCATTAAAACCCAGTAGCAGGTCATTAGCATGGTATTATGTATGCACATCAGTTATGCTAATGAATAAGATTTAAAATTTCTAAATGCTTTCCTCTTCTCTCTTAAGTTTGCATGATAAGCCCCGATAAGCCTCTCAAAAGATCACTGCACACACAAGTAGTTTGGCTGCCTGATATGTCTGGAAATTGCAGGAAAATTATGACTTAAGTTTCTCCTGCTGCTTTTGCTCTTTGAGATCAGAAAATTACTTTAAGTTGTCAAGGTGCTATGGAAACGTATTGCAGATGCTTCTAACACATTTTTCAGTAAAGTAATAACCTCCCAAATTATTATATTTATGAGTGGGTATAAAGAATATTGGCATAGTTTCTGTACAAATTTCCAAACCTTGGTAAAAGCTGTGCTTTTATTCACATTAATGAACTCTCTCAGTTCAGTAGTTATCATTCACCTAATATTTCCTACTGCAGAAGAGAGGAAACTACAATTCTGTCATCATCCATTAGCCAAACTACCTTTCTCACTTGTTATGATTTTTAATACATTGTTGAAAAAGAAAATACTACCCTTTGCCAGAGAACCCCAAAGATTATTCTGCTGTAAATAATTGTTTAATCTTGAAAAAAAAACGCTTCATGTTTTTTTTAAATATGAACTTTCTTAAAGTAGGACTGAGTCAGGTCTAGTTTCCCAATCTTGCACCACCTCATTTACCTCCACACAGGCCAAGTGATGTCAGAGGGAAACAGACCAAACACAAGAGTGGTACTTTATTAATTCTAATCTGGGATTGAAGCTGCTATGTTACTTATAGTTTTCAAAATTTGCATATACTATTTTTCCACTCTAATGTCAGTAAGACTTCAGTCACAATGGATAAAACTGGCATTTAAAATGCAGGGCCTTCCAGACACAACAGACCTGTTGAGGCTGACATAAGAATACATCAGCTCTTAAAATTAGCCTCTAATTCTAGCATCCCTTCCTCCCCAATTTCACTTGATTACGTATTTTAGTGGAGTATTTAATGTTGAATTTTGGAGACTCTATTTTTAAAAACTAATTCTGTTTTATTGCAATAGGGCTTCATTGTTAATGCTGACATAATTATATAAAAAATTAGAAAAAAATATTGTGAAAATGTATATTGCTGTTTACATTACTTATAATGATCCTTGAGAACTTATCTTCTTCATTAGTCATATATTGCACAGATGCTCCCTTCTTTTCCAGAACTGAACAGAGTCACTCCACGTTCTAGTAATCATAGAATCATAGAATCATGCAATCATGGAATCATAGAATGGTTTGAGTTGGAAGGGACCTTAGAAATCATGGAGTTCCAACCCCCCTGCCGTGGGCAGGGACACCCTCCACTAGACCAGGTTGCTCAAAGCCTCATCCAGCCTGGCCTTGAACACCTCCAGGGATGGGGCATCCACAGCTTCCCTGGGCTACCTGTTCCAGTGTCTCACCACCCTCACAGGAAAAAATTTCTTCCAAATATTCAATCTAAATCTACTCTCTTTCAGCTTAAAACCATTAACCCTCATCCTATCACTCCACTCCCTGATAAAGAGTGCCTCCCCATCTCTCCTGTAGGCCTCCTTGAAGCACTAGAAGGCTGCTATAAGGTCTCCCCGGAGCCTTCTCTTCTCCAGGCTGAACAACCCCAACTCTCTTAGCCTGTCCTCATATGGGAGGTGCTCCAGCCCTCTGATCATCTTCATGGCCCTCCTCTGGACCTGCTCCAACAGGTCCATGTCCATCTTATGTTGGGGGCCACAGAGCTGGACGCAGTACTCCAGGTAGGGTCTCACAAGAGCAGAGCAGAGGGGGAGAATCACCTCCTTCAACCTGTTGCTAATCCTTCTCTTGATGCAGCCCAGGACATGGATGACTTTCTGGGCTGCAGGTGCGTATTGTTGGCTCATGTTGAGCTTCTCATCAACCAAAACTCCCAAGTCCTTCTCCTCAGGGCTGCTCTCAATCCATTCTCTGTCCAGCCTGTATTTGTGTTTGGGGTTGCCCCAGCCCACTTGCAGGACCTTGTACTTGTCCTTGTTGAACTTCATGAGGTTGGCATGAGCCATCTCTCAAGCCTGTCAAGGTCCCTCTGGATGGCATCTCTTCCCTCCAGTGTGTCCACCATACTGCACAGCTTGCTGTCATCGGCCAGCTTGCTGAGGGTGCACTCAGTCCCACTGTCCATGTCTCCAACAAAGATGTTAAACAACACTGGTCCCAATACTGACCCCTGCAGAATGCCATTTGTCACCGGTCTCCACTTGGACATTGAGCTGTTGACTACAACTCTTTCAGTGTGACCATCCAGACGATTCCTTATTCACCATGTGGTCCTTCTGTCAAATCCGTGTCTCTCCAACTTAGAGACAAGGATGTCATGTGGGACAGTGTTGAATGCTTTGCACCAGTATATGTAGAAGACATCAGTTGTTTTTCCCGTATCTGCCAATGCTGTAACCCTGTTGTAGAAGGCTACCAAATTTGTCAGGCATGATTTTCCCTTAGTGAAGCCATGTTGACTGTCACCAGTCACCTCTTTCTTTTCCATGTGCCTTAGCATAGTTTCCAGGAGGATCTGCTCCACCATCTTGCCAGGCGCAGAGGTGAGACTGACTGGCCTGTAGTTCCCTGGGTCTTCTTTTTTACCCTTCTTGAAAATGGGGATTATGTTTCCCCTTTTCCAGTCAGTGGGAACTTCCCCAGACTGCCACCACTTCTCAAATATGATGGATAGTGGCTTAGCCACTTCATCTGTCAGTTCCCTCAGGACCCGCAGATTCATCTCATCAGGTCCCGTGGACTTGTGCACCTTCAGGTTCCTGAAGGGGACTGAGAAAACTCAACCTGTTTAAAACTGTCTTGCTCGGACTCACATGTACATACACCGTACATTTCCTCCATCCACTCATTGGTGATAACTCTTTTCTAACCTCTTGGCATTCAGTCAAAGAATCTCCTTAATGGATCATTTCTAATAATTTGTGATCTACCCCAGCAAGTTTTCTTTGTCTTTTAGATTAATCGTGTATAAGAGCAACCCATAATTAATTTATCTAGAGAGATATATGATGGGTGAAATAAATAGAAGCTTCTATATCTGCAATTGTAACTGAAAGGATCTCAATCCTACCACTAGTAAAGAGCTCAATGTGGAAGTAGAAGTCAAAATGTTTTAATTCTTTCCTCTCAGTGAACAAGAATTTAAAAAATAATGTACAAAATCTATACATTATTGGTAATCAAAACAGTACATCATGATTATGTATAAAGAAGACAAATTCATATTTCTTCAGAAAAGTTATCTACAGCATTTATCCACTCTTGAGAATCTGACTGTGCTACTGCTGTTGCATTCGCCTATCACAGAACATAACTAAATCCAAAATTCTTAGGAGAATACATTTTCAAATTTTTTATCGGTTCAACATTACAGAATTTACTTAAACAAAACAAGCTGGAGTTCTTTAGGTTTTCCTCAGCTAGAAGTTACCAAATTAGCCAAATGAGAAAGGACTAGAAGCACAGAACACTATCAATGTGTGTGGAGTCATCTATTACATCATGCTGTCATGTTTGCGTTACACCTGAGAGTAAGATAAAAGCTGCTGGTAAAATGGATGAGGCAAACTAAACATCCATAAAAGATGGGTATAATCCTTTACCTCCATGGTTGTGATAGCACTAATACTGGCCATAAATCACATGTATGAGATATATTAATAAGGGAAATCCTTTGTTGATGATTCTAACAGATGGATTAATTAGGAGCACATGAACTGGCAAGTGAAAGAAGTGCTGCTAAAACAAAGCTACAAATCAATGATAGAATAACCATTTGAATTGCTACTTCTCTCTGTATAATAAAGAACAGCTGTTCATGTCACGGATTATAAAAAATAGATTGATATCAGATTAAACAATGTCAAGACATAAATGCAATTTAGAGTAAGATGGATGGCAGGTGCTCAAAACACACGAAGTTTCCCATAAATAATGGAGTTTAATAGCGTTGTTTGCTCAAAGGTGAAACAAAGAGAGAGAATTAGAGGCTGACAGAGAATAGAGCATGGAATTCTAGAATTTTATTTTGTGTAGATCTTTCAGAATCTCAGAACAAATTAATGGATACTAACTATAAGGCTCCTCATGCATATGTAGCATGGAAAAACTTGCAGACATATGGATTCTACCTATACACATGTAGACAAGAATATAAGCAATATTACTTAATGGATTCTATGTCCTCCACACAATGGAGGTGGCGTAAAGAAATACAGACATGTAGAACTAGGTAGATTAAGTGACTTTCATGTGACAGATGACATTTCCGCTGATGGTAGGAACTGTTTTCAGGAGCCAGTTTCAAAATACGAACAAGTGCATTTTTGATCTCATGTTATCTGCTGTGGACTGTTGCCCCAGAAGAGTGCACTAGCCCAGGCAGTGCTGGCAGTGGACATAATCAAGAGTGTGACATAACATAAGGTCCACACCATTATATTTTACATCTCAACATCATGGGCAGCTCTACCCATTTGCACGCCCATATCACATGCTTGCTGTGGGCCCATCAGAGGTGTTGGTATAAGGGCTCATTCCCAGCACAGCCACTCAGCACCTGCCAGGTATCTGCTGTACAGAGACACCAACTGCCCTTTGCTGGTGCTGATGTAGTTGGGGACATGGATGAGGCTTCCACCTCAGAGCCATTTGATCCTCTGAGATTTGCAGTTACCCTAAATATTACCCTGATGGGAGGTGGTGTACTCTCCAATAACATAAAAAAATGAATTTCATAATTTCTCACTTGATAAAGCCCTACAAGAACTAGCTCTATTGTTTAGCTGAATAAAAACAGATACTTAGAATGCTACTCTAACATTATCTCTCTCTTTAAGTGAAAAGTTAAGGATCATAAGGACCCTATATAGCTCTCAGATATACTGCGATAAATCTTGAGGAATTCGTCTGACTTGCACTACCACTCTTAATAGTACAATTTGAATTTAACATTTTAAAATATATTAGGGAGCCTTGGATCAGCATTGTTGCCACAGACTGGTCCTATGAGTAATATATGTTAGTATATATATCCAATAATGCAAGGATGTTAACTTGCTAGTTAAATCTTTCTTCTGACTTCAGTTCATGATCTTTCTGTGAAAAAGAAAGAAAAAAACAACAGATATTGGTGAGTTCTTATTGTGGCCAACAAAAATAGCAGCAGTTTTACTTTGAAGGAAGGGGTAATAGAGCTTTGCATTAGTAGGGCCAATTCCACCAGGTGTAGACACTACTGCGACATTATTGGGAAATTGCTCTAGGAGGCTGGAACAGCATAGAAATGGGTTTTCATTTCACTGATAAATGTGAACCTGATCACAAAAGATTTTAAGGAGTTTACTCTCCCCCACTCCACAAAAGCAAGAAACCCTAAGAACCAAAACCTTTCAACTTCATCCACATATCTATTTCAGTATCTATATCCACACACAGACACTTTTGACTTATTTTCTGTCAATACAAACTAAGTTTAAAAGATCAAATGACTGGTCTGTGTTCATTCCATTACTGACTAGCAGAAATAGCATAGTTACATGAGATGTCCACACTTCTAGACCTCTACTCTAAATGCCAGGAGGACCTGAGTCTGCCGCCTTAGCAGAAATTCAGGCTACCTCTCTGGAGGTTCTGGGACTTATGTAATCACAGGAGACAAGAGTCAGAGTGTCCTATATCCCCACATCAACTTGCATCATTGGTATACTTTGTATTCTCACCTGTAAAAAGTCAGTGGTTTTTGGAAGCGGTCATCAGTAGGAACCCGTCTATAAAAATTTTGGTATTAGTCCTTTAAATCAATGCAATAAATAAGGTATTTCTTTGTAACTGCTCAGTAGAAAATGAAAAAAAGTTGTATAAAACTTTTCTTTAGATAAAAGATATGTTTTAGATATAAAGGACAAAGGGACCATACTGATCTATTCAGTTTTGATGCCTAAGATGACACCTTCTTATAGGTAATGACAATCTTCTTTATGATTCAGGGAGATTCATGACTCTCGAGATAGTTTTCAGCATGCCTTAAGGGTGGCACTTCCCGAGGTAGGAAATCCTGGGTCTGTCGTATTTTCCAGGCGAGATATTTTTCAAAACAAGAGGAAAATCTGCTTTGGTGTCTACCTTGAAAATGCTGTATTCATAACTAAAATCTATCCAGTTTCATTTCTTTCTTTCTTAAAAGTACTCAAACTCTGCCATCTTTACTTAGGATGAAGTGCAGCCTACTTCATTAACAGTGCCAGTTAGTTTCCATAGAGTCAAGTACAAGACCAGATTATGTTGCCTGTCCTCAGCTGCACTTTCTTCTGTAACTTTTTTCCTCTTTTGAAATGCAAGGTGTGAATGCAAAACAATTGCTGAATGGGCTGTTTTGAATCCTAACAAAATATAGCTAGTGACAGTCAGGTTTTATGGTATAAAAGGAAAATAAATAAAAGAATCATGCAGTACTTGGAATGGGAGGAACTAGAGAGAGAGACAGAGAAAGCAAATTATCTGTTTAGGATCTACCAAGTGGACTATTATGCTACAAGTATTTAATAATATTTCTAGGGAGAAAGAATATTAAATTCTTCCAGTCATTTTACTGGCATCTTATCTTTCCAATGAATTTTAATAACAAACGTAGTTCCTTCAATACATTACAGTCAATTCCATGGGCACATGTAATTCCTACTTTAAATTCAGTGTCCTCTGACAAAGATTAATAATTCCACTCCCGGGAAACTAAGAGGAACAACAGTTCAGTTCATAAATTTCAGCTATTGTCTTATCATCAACTTCGATACAGTGACAACACTTTACATCACTGACAGTTGTGTCCATCCTATTCATTATTCCATTCTATGTGACTGGGAGAAGGGAATGTTTCCCAATTGACTAATGCTTTTAGTAGCGTCCCTTGGATGTATATTTTTCAAGGTTTCCACAAGTCTTCACATTTAGCTGCCAAAAAATTGAAACCAAGATGAAATTATAATTGGCACTGTTCCAAGTCTAGCTCTATTTCAATACCTCCTTAGGAAAAGATAAATAAAATAGCTGAAAACAGAGATGAAGTGACTAAGATGAAGGACCAGAAGCAAGAGTAACAGCTGTGGATACCCACTGTAAAAATATTTAGACATGAACTAGGGACTAACTCTCATTTCTCCCCGCTTGGTATAAAAGGTAGTCAGGGCTTTCTGAAATGCTAACTTGATGCTGTGATAAAACAGTTATATGTACACTGATGATAATGTAGCAGTTAGTTAGAAATTCAGGAATGTTACCAATA
Organism: Syrrhaptes paradoxus; assembly: GCA_013400615.1. Classification (NCBI taxonomy): domain Eukaryota; kingdom Metazoa; phylum Chordata; class Aves; order Pterocliformes; family Pteroclidae; genus Syrrhaptes; species Syrrhaptes paradoxus. The sequence continues at coordinate 7,813 of VZTO01018628.1, read as the reverse complement.
CATTACCACTTCTGAAACATTTTAGAAGTTCATTCTACTTTCACATTGGTTAGACAATCTTACTTTTTTCACTGCCGTATATGGCAGTTCTACAACCCATTTCCATTTCAGTTTCCACTATGTCATTTATATAGGTAGGTAGTCAGTCATACCAAGTAATTAATCATGAAGATATCTCTACTCCCAATAACTTTTTATTTGCTGATTTCCCTTATGCACAATGGAGCTAAGCTAAAGGGAACTAGATGACCTTCATATTTGTATCTATCTATCTATCTATATATCTGGTGAAGACTGTTTAGTCAGAGTTCATATTGACATGTTCAGGTTCAAAGACAGATGCCTCTGTTTTCAAGTGTGCCTCATGTGTTGTAATTTGGAGATATTTTTGCCTCTGAAGTGCAAGATTCCAGTATCTCTTCTCTTGATTTGTTAATAAATATAATATCTACAAACAAATTATAATCCTCTTAGACAGGAAATTTTTGCAAATGTGATTCAGGGGATAAAAGGTATTACTGTATTAATCCTATAGTCCATGTCCCATAAAGATGAACAGCTCAATCATTTAAGCAGTATTTGCTTAATAATATTAAACATCAAGAAAATTTATAATTGTTGTCATCTTGTCCAGGAAAGGGACATGGGCTAAGTGACTGTAATTGATGAGTTTGTTAAATAAAATTCCTTTATAATATGTCCTAACAAGTGCAGATATGTGTCTCTCTAATACTAACTGATAGTTTGTTTTTAAAAAATATATCTATGGGCTTTTACATGGCCAGACCCTTGTGTATTCACTTACTCCTTTCTACTAGCTATGAGTCACTTTCATAACAGACATTTACTTCTGAGTAGTTTTGCAGAGTTTTGCTTATCATTGCGAAGCGATGTTACGATCTCTATTCTGAACTTTTTACAATGAAGTAGGAGAGTCAAAGGGAAGTAAAGAAATATTGTAAGATAAACGCATCAGAAAGGTGATCTCTGTCTCACAGCTTCCCCTTTTTAAATACAGACTTCCTTCTGAGAATTCAGTATCTGTTTCTGGTCTTAGGCCAAATTTCTGTCAACAGGAATGCTATTAAGAAAGCCTCCTGAAGGCAAGCGAGATATTAAATATCTAGAATTTTGATTATATGGGCATTTCCACTTGAGGCAGTTCAAAACATTTGTAGCCATGGGGTGGAATGCTGTTATAGATTAAAAGCTGATTAAGTCATATGAAAACCAGAGTACAAATAAATAGCCAGTTTTCAAAATGGAAAGAGTTTAGAATGGAGGTGTTCCAAGCTCCAGCACAGGCACAAACATCATTTGATATGCTAACACAGATTTAAAAGCCGTGATCACCATCATGATGGTTTTTACTAGCAAAACCATTCAGGCTGGCATAAGGATGACTCTAAGAAACACCAATAAATATAACACTTTGGGTAAATAGATGATACTGTGAAATACGAATGTTGTAAATACATATGAAAAGTTTGAAATTCTTAAATATCAATAGAACACATTCAGTGTTTCAGGAAGAAAATAATCTAAACCACCAGGAAGTACCTAAGTAAAACAGTCAACTCATTCTCCATCAGAATCAGAAGGACAAGCAAGATATTAATCTGCATGTGGAAAAAAAGAAAAAAAATAAATTATGCAATGCAGTACTGATCTTTTTTTTCCTTAAATTAATTCCTTTTGATCCAAACACCTTCATTGTACACTACAGGAACAAGACACGATCCAGAAAGATCATTATTGTGGGTTTATGAGTACTCTCTGTGTCTACATACTTTGTGGGTGGTTGGACTATGTATGTGTGCAGTAGTAGAGAAAAAAGTTCTCTCTTCTGCAACACAGTTTAAAGGTATTACAGTTCTTTATCAGAGTTTTTAAGAGTGTACTGAATACAACACTTTGTAACACTAAAATGACTAAGACAAATGTAAAAATTAAACAGTATTCATAAGTCTATGATTATTTGGAAAAAAAGTAAAGGGAAGTAAAAAGAGATATAATTGAAGAATGACCAAAAAACCCACTTTTTCAAAACCAAAAATAGAAGCCAAATGGGTGTTCCTTTTTGACCTCTGCTGTAACACAAGA
>VZTO01018627.1:48130-95705 GCA_013400615.1 Syrrhaptes paradoxus | reverse complement strand
AAAAAAGTGATGCTTTTCTTTCTAAATTAATGAGGTTTGTTTCTATTTTTCTGAGGCCTCCTAAAAAGCCAGTAATCACTCTAAATAGAGTTACAATGTTTATTTAATTCAATGATATTTCTTTTCCCAAAGAATAATTGTACTTTTAATGAAATGCAGAGATCTTCAAAACTAATACTTAGGAATATGGCATTCACATGAATAAGTCACAGGAAAGGAAAATTGCAATTAACCTACAGCCATAGTGCAGGAAGCTGTGACCAGGTCATGCTGCACAAGCATGTTTATTCTGTGTCAATAATTGGATGGGAGTCCTCATGTGAAAACCTGCTGATGTAGGAAATTCAGACGATATCATACTTCTTCATGAGTCAATATTGAACCAATGAACCAACACAGTGGACAGCATGAGGTGATGAGAGTTGAAGATGAGAAAAATAAAAGTCCTAATTCCTAGAGGTCATTTAAAACCTCAGGATTTTTTTTTCTCTTTTCCTTTTTGTGACATTATGTTCCTAGGAAATGACAGCTGAGCATTACATTGCCTTTGCTTGAATCCATAGTCAGTCTTTCAACTAGTCTCTCTCTGAAGCACTACTGCGTACTCTGTTTTATAGAGTGTAATTTTAAATAGTAGTCCGCTTCAATTCATTTTTTTTTGTAGAGTGTTTGCAACACTTCCAACCTCTGATCCATAAAATCCAGTAAAAGTAAAAGCTACAGGATCTTTTACAGTCTTCAAAATGCAAAATAGTAAAAGTAAACTGGGATTTACTGGGAAAAGTTTATCTACAGGTAAGCAAGCATTAATGTAAATAACCAGATCTTAGCTCTTTAGGGTAGTTAGTGCAGAGGCTTTGCTCGTGAGACATAGTCTTTTCCTGTATTCAGACTTAGGATGTTAAAAGTATCACAGATGAATACATTTGGAACAATAATAGCCTCCTCCTTCCTCCAGTTTTTCTGCTCTCCCCCCACATTCCCTTCTCCTGTGCCTCTCAAAGTTAGCCTCAATATTATTTTCGGATTCTGAATCATAATTTTCTGGAAAAATTTCTCTTTGACCTACTGAATTTTGAATCCTCATTTTGCTGTCACAAGGTTTGTACTTTCCCCCCTTCTTTCTGTTGCACTGCAGGGGCTCAGCAGGCTTTTCAGAGGTTTATTCTAGGCCTACTACATGGCTAATGACAAAGCTGTAATTAGCCATGTGCCACATTCCCAAGGGAGTATGGAATGTTATGCTCATCCACAAAGTAATTAAGCTTTATACTCAATAAATATTTCAAACTATTAAGTAATTATGTGATGGGGAGGGAACGTTAAGGAACGGCATGAGTTGCCACCTAATGAACTTCAAAAGGCATCAAAAGATAACTAGAGCAACATCCATTGATCAGGGATGAGGCAGTAGGTGCTATAATTGCAGTTATGCTAGATTAGGGCACTTAGTCACAACACTGAACAGTTGGAGCACTTCTGCAACTGAGCCTTCTCAGGAGGTGTAACTCCCTCTGCTCTGCTTCCATGTAGTAATATGGGTCCCCAAAAAGGCTTGTAAAAGAGCTGCAATACAAGCAGTGAGGAAGGGAGTCTGAAATCCTTCCCTCTGCTGATGTAACCTCAAGCATCTAAAAAAAGCTCCTGGACCTGTGGATACATCTCATTTAGTATCGCAGGCTCTCACGGAACTTCACAGAGAATGTGCATTACACTCAGCACTACTACTGCGGGGTACTTACAGTCTAACCTCTTAGGAAATATCACAAGGCCCATGCAAAATATTCTGTAGTAGTAGTATATTCTGTAGTAGCATTGTACATTCAATATTTTCCCCAGCTGAGTAATTATGCAAGATGCTGAAAAGATACAAGTATTTCACTCAGGGATATCAATATGTTACTTACACAGTGGTACACAGTAGAACAACTCTGAGGATAATCGTCATTCTGCCATTCAACCAAATGAGCCTTTTCATACTGACACTTACATAAGTAACTGCCTTCAACAGATTCTGATGAAAATGTTATGTAATTTAAAAAAACAATTAATAAATAAAACTAAAAGTATGAATCCATAATGAATTACAAAATATATAGAAGATCTTGAGTTTTAAAAGTCTGAGACATCTAAGTGCAGTTTTATCATAAAAGAGGTAGATGACTATTAAACTGGAGAACTTAATGAAGTTATTTATTGTGTGTTCATGGATATTTATGCTAGCACTTGTTTGGATATTTGTCCCAGACTCACAGCTGGGCCTCAGAGGTTTGGTTTCAGGCGGTATGTCTATGGTCTTTGGGCCTGATCCAAAAAAGTACACTGGAGTCAACATGAAATTTTCCATATTCACTTGATTTAGGTACAAAATACCTTATTCTTAAAGCAGATTTTCCAGTTTCCCTTAGTTTGGGCTTTAGTGCATCCAAACCAGGAATGTTCCACATATAATCCCTTTTCACTCCCACACCATTTCCACTCTGATAGGAATTAGCTTTCATACATATCATGTAATTTCTAATGCATATTTTCATTTTATAATGGCTCCTTTCATAACGGCTTTGAAAACTGACATAGACATCCAGCACGGATCACAACACAACCATATGAACAGAAAAAGGAATATAACACAAATATTTTGCAAGTTAAACTGTGTGAAGTTCCACTCAAGTCAGTGAGCTGCACTTTTTCACTTGGTTATGAGCTTCATTGTGAAGTGAACTTGTAACCTCAAATTCATCCCCAAACTACAAACTGCACTTCTCTGTGTTAAAACACACAGCATTCCAGTTTTGCTCCAATTTTCCCCATTTGAGCTCAAGAGGAGATGGGACACACAACATTACTTGCATGAATGACATCTAGGAGCTGGGGTTGTTATAAATTCAGGCTCAGTTACTGGAAACCAGTCCTAAAATGTTTACAGCCCAAATGGCTAGCACCCAGGGTGATTGCTGAATGAAAACTAGTGGAAAAAATGTCATCCCTAAAACAAATCCAGACAAGCAGTTTCAGGAGGAAAAGCATGTTTGAATTAATGTGAGTGCTCTGTTCAAACAGACCGCACCCATGTTTGAATCTCTCATTTCTGTTTACAAGAGAACAAGGTGGCAGATGAAGGTTCGCTAGTTGACATTCCAGAATATTTTTTTCCTTAGCAATTGTTTCAGTGTATCCTTGTTAAACAAAGAATGAATAGGCTCAAACAAAAGTAGAATAATTTACTTTCTACTGTATTTGATAGGCATGAATGAAAAATGCTTTTACCTCTCTGACATTCAAAAGAAAAGGCTAAAGAAAGAAAGATACATTAAGATAAGAAAATCAAATGAAAACACTAAAAGACGGTTTCCAAACTCTCACTATGTTGGCTTTCAAAACTAACAGCCTGTGACCACAAAAGAAATCTTATACTCTGTGATAAAAGCAACTTTGGGAAGAAAAAAAAAAAAGTCTATGCAGCTAGGCATGAACCATCAATCTGAATGTGCAAGCACTGAACCACAGTGCTATGACTGAATAACAATGCAAACAATATCCAATCTAAGATAAAAGTATCAAGTGCATGCTTTTAGCTGCCTAAGGCCTAAATCATAAAAAGGTAACCAAGTACTTAAAAGAGGCACCAAGATTTTCAAGTGTCCCTAAACCCAACTTCCTTTGGAAAAGAAAAAAAAACCCAATCAGATCATGTAGAACATCGCTGGGAAATCAGCAGGTAAGGAACATGCATATGTGTACCATCCAAAGGTGACGTTTTAGTTCCTGGAAACTCAGGACTTAAATTGTCCAAAATAGGGAAGCTTGCTCCAGGACACTTACATTTGAGCCCTTACATAATAAAATTATCTTTTTGATAAAATGTTCCAAGATAAGCTGAATAATGTATTTTTGTCAAATGTTACTGCAGCAGAAGCATCAAATAATCCTATTTTGTAATTACATTATGTCAAGGTTTTGTCTTCACAGAATACACCAACCTAAGCAAATTAGGGATTTACAGAGGTCTTCAAAGCAGGGACAACTTTAAAATTCAAACACATCCCTCAAGGTCTTGTCCAACAGAGTACTGTATGCCTCCAGGGATGAAGACGCTACAGCCTCTTGGGCAACCTGTTCTAGTGCACTATTCTCCCAGTGGCAAACTTGTCCATATATCTAATTGTAATTTCCCTTCCTGCAACTTGTGACTATTGCCTCTTGGCTTCCAGTGCCGGGTTCCACAGATCCTTCTTCATCCAGATTGTATAATCCAATCTTGTGCTACTGCCTTCCCCCCCCCCCGCAATATTACCTGAATTAACTTGTTCTTCACCATTTCCCTTTAGAATAGCTCACAGGAACACTGCTCCGTTTATCTTATGTCAGAATAAACAGCATTGTGGGAGAAGGAAGCTTCTGAAAAAATTCCTGGGCCAAATCCTTATCTAATGTAATTACCTTGCATCTCTAATTAGTTTATACTAAATGAAGATCCAGGCTATTCATTCAAAAGTGAGAGTGCCAGCAATGTATTTAAATATCAGTAGGTCATTTATTATAACTAACTCTCAATGCTGCATGGATTAGTTCACTGTTGGCATAAACATCTCCTTGAGGAGCACAAGGAATGGGGCTACTTCTGCCTCACTGCTGAGTTAGAACAAGCAAACAAAAACATGCCAAGTGTTTCTACACTTAGATATATGTGCTTTTGAAGAAAGAATTCCTATTATTTGAATGCATTTATTACCAGTTGAGCCTTCCTAATCTCTAGATACCTCTTGGGCTTATAAAAACACGCATTTTTACAAGAAAACATTTTCTATAATCCTTAAAATAATTTTCTTGCCCAACAGCGTAATCTAAAAAATACTCAAAGGAAAACACAACCACCCATTAAAACCCCACCCTCCTGCGGTCCTTGACCATTAGCTGAGTCCTTCATTGCAGCCTCCCTGAATTTGACCCAAGGAGCTAATACCATTTACTTGAGTTCATTTTTCATTACAGGAACACTCAATGTAGGAGACTTCCCTTGGAAGAGGGAATCAGGGACAAACAACAGTCCTTGTTCCATGACATCTATGCTGGATCATTCAAAGTTCACAACAGACTGCTTCACAAACAGGAGCCTGCTTCAAGTCAATTTGCAAGAAGACTGTTAAAAAAACCTAGCTCATGTAGATTTAGTCACCTTACCGATCCTAAGTAGACCAGGAAATCAGAAACATCATGTGTGAGATATTCTAATCATACTGGACATGGTAAAGACCTCTTTCAGGTTTGATAGTTGATATAAAACACAACAGTTCTAGGTCTCCTTTCACTACCACCTATACCCTTCATCCACAGCCATCACAGCCAGGAGCTTGTTCTGATTTGCAGCAGCAAAAGCAAGGTAAGGCTTCAGCCCACAAAACTTACCAGGATAAAACTGGAACATTAGAACATGGACTTTTTCTTAGAAGATTTTCCTAGATAAACCACTCTGTAGTTTGGATAACACATGGGCTTAGCAGTGCTATCACTTTCACCATTTCTGTAGGCACAATCCAGCCCTTTCAAGAGTGACATTGACTGTGCAGGATGAAAACAGAAGATCAGGTGGCAACCCATTCTACCTGGAGAGAGAACTTGCTTCCTAGAGATCTGTGAGCACTGAACCATACCCTGCAGCAAACGTGAAATGGAACTCAAGAAAAGGTGAAATCTAACTCCAATACTTGCTTCCAGTGTTCCCAGTGTTGCTCCCAAAAGCTTGAAGATGCCAAGATACGCTAAGTGGGGGTATGTCTATGTGCGCACATGTGTGTGTCTAATCCTGGTCTGTTCCTGTGCAAACCTATGAGGCCTCTTGGGCTCCCTGAGTCCTAGGTCTTGCCCAAGTCTGAAATCTGATGAATGCAAAAGTCAGCAACTAAGTTACAATCTTCTTCCTCCTCTGCCACAAGAGGAAACAATGACAAACTGCTCTTCTGTGCAAAGCTACTTCTAGCGATTCTTTAAGGCAGAAGGGACTGGGAGGTGGGGAAGAGGCCTGTGGGGAAGGCAACAGTTCGTGCCTGTCACTCAACTCTGCATATGGTTTGATTGTATAGATGAGCTGCTGCCTCTTTTTTTCCAGTAGTTGTAATCCTATTAAAATGCTGCTAAATTAATTGTTTAAAAAACTACCAATCCCTAATAAATGTAAGATGGTCTACAAAGGAGTCCTTACTAGAGACGCAGATGTTTAACATAGTGCAACAATCAGCAGGATCAGCCTGGTCCCCTTATCGCTTTCCTGGTGCAGGTTTGAAGCAGATCTTGTTTATTGTTCTTTTTTTGCAAACCTCTGTGAGATCTTTGAAGTGGCCAGGCTCCTCAAGCCATCAGGCACTGGGCTGCACCTGGTGTGAGGCAGACCGAGCAATTCCGATGTTAAACAAACAGCGATCCCAGCTGAGGACAGCGTACGAGTTATGGATAATGGCAGGAGGACAGGCATGTTCCATCCAAAGCAAACGATATGGTGTCTTAAAAAAGCAATTTGGAGCTGCATTTGCTATTCAGACCAGCCTGATGTGTTTAAACAAAGACTCTATTCTTTAATATACACACACACACACATTATATCTCTATATATGTATGTATATAAAAGAATCCTTTACAGAATGTGCCCAGATGAGTATCCCTCCAACTCCCTGCTCCTTTTTCTGGAGTCACTATGCTTTTTATTATTGCTATCATGCCTTGCTGTACCCCAGGCTTAAAACAGCACACGACTGAGGTTCTTTTTTCCTTACAATCAAATCAATACCACTTGCTGGCTAACCAAGCGACAAGCACATTGAAGCATTTAAGAACATGCACCATTTCCAAAATATGCTACATGTATAAGAATTTGGTAATTTTTTTCTTAAACCTTAATCTTTAATGAGGAACTTTCTTCTGCTTTATAGATTTTCTCCTTTTTTTTTGCTTTAATATTAAATTTTCTTTTTGCAGCATAAGTGGAGTTTTTTTATAACCCTCAGGTTATTCTACAGGGTGCTTTTATAGAAATTTAAAAAAAAGGTTTCCACCTGCCTCATTCCAGCTTTCAATATCCTGTATTCAGGATATCCCGTAATCATCCAAAACTAATGGGTTTCATTAGTATCTTCTTAAAATATCATTTTGTCACAAATTTGGGAGGTTTTTTAATATTCTTTTTTTAGTTAAATTGCCTACATACTACTGTTTTGAAATAAAATACAGCATATAATGTTATTCCTCTCTTCTCTCTTCTTTCATTGCTATTACTTGGGTACAGGAATATCTTAAGATGGTAAACAAACAGGATAAAGACTTGCAAAGCCATCAAGCAAATATCATTCCTACCTCCAGCCTGGTCCTGTCCACATCCTTAGGCAATTTCACACGAATTCGGTTTGTTACAATAAGTGTTTCGTAAGGATAAATCTGTTAAAAAGACAAGAGCATATGAACTCCAGACAAATCTGATTCTAATGTGTGGAAAAGACAGTGTGGGGCACTTACTAATTTAAACGGTACATACTTGCATCTTGATTTGTCAAATATTTCACTGGGACAAATATTAACAAAATAAAATAAAAAGAACACATGTAACCTTGCTAGGAAGTGCTGAATCTGATTTTTCTTCCAGTGTTGGAAAAGCCCTTCTTACCTTGTATTCTGCAAGAGAATGAGAACAGGTTCACAGTTTAGAATTTATAGGCTTCTTTTGGAGTCACTGCAATGAACAGTCAGGTACACCAGCAATTTGTTATGCCACTACATTTCTCTCCTCTCAATAGTTGTTGGATAACTTGTATGCATAGTAAGCATTTGACCCCCATGCTCTGAATGCCTAGAACACTATTACCAAAGCAATAGTCCTTGAAATCAAAGGTTTATTACAGAAAATCCATTTCCTGATGCCATTGGGTTACACAGTGAGTATATCTGGCAAAATGGAGAATTTCTTTTTACAGGAGGCTTTTGTGCATTTAAGTCAGTCTGTCATCCCAAAGTCCAGCCCTTATTGTTCTTTACTGAAAATAGTTAAAATATATGGATTATTACAGGCATGTCAGTCTGGGAATATATATGAAAACCATTGAGTTAATACAATATTCCAAGACGCCAACATCCTGCACTTAGGCTGACTGCAGTGGGAAAAACGATAGTGAAGAAAAGATGATTTGGGGGTGTGGGGACAGTGACTCCTAGATATAAACTAGCCCAAGGGTATTCTAGTTAGGTCAGTATATGACTATATATGATATGACTACCATAAGTTCATCTATTCACAACAATGATTAAATGCAACTAGGATAGCCAGTGTGTTTTCACAGACCTTTTTATGGTCTGAAACGAAATCAGAGATAGGTCTACTTTTCAAAATCTGTACTTTAAACTTTTCAAACATAGAGACAAAGATTCGTATTAACACAGAGACACGAACTGAAGCACTAGAATACTTTTTTTTTTAAAGAGATTAATTGTCTTGGAAACAAAATCCTACTCTTCCCCATGAGTAGATGCATGTTCCTATATTCCTCAGCTCTTTTGAAAACTCCAACCCAGATTCCATATTGAGTTCACAGTCCACTTAAACTGTAATTTAAAAAAATGAATGCAAATAAATTCTGCTTTTTTGAATTATGTACATTTTAACCACCCTGTAGCACAAACAAGAACAACAATGGACTTCTAAAAAAAATTAGATATGTTTTGAAGGAGTGATTGTCTTGAATTTCTTCCTCTCTTTGATATGAGGCTATTGCCACATATGGAGGATACTGGGGTTGGCTGAGCCTGGTTGCACCACTGTATGATGCAGGACTTCAGTCAGGCCTTCACGTTCAGTTAGATAAAAATAAGATTCTCAGTGATAAACATGATACTGAGCTGGGTCTCCGTCTAGTCTTTATTATGTGAACTGTGGGAAGATCTCAGAATAGCAACCTTTATGGCAGTATGTTAACAAGCATCCTCAAAGGAAGAAAACATGCATTGGAGTGGAAATGATAATGCAATGTACCTTTCATCCCCCAGCTTGTCTCCTGGTCCGTTTCATATTGGCCCATATTTTCAGGCTGAAAGACAAAGAAAAAAGCAATGCAGCAGCAAAATGCACCACAAAACCACTCTGCACATTGTCAAGAGAAAAAAGAAAACCGGCTGGTAACATACAATCAAAATACAGATCCTTGCAGGAGAGAAAGAGAATTCTCATTCGAACTTGACCTAATTGCCCAAAGTAGACATCCCGAGCGCTCACAGCACCCATCAATCTATGATTGCAGAGATAGAGCTCTGCTTGTAGAAGAGGATGGAGTGTCAAGTGAGTGCCTGGGTCCTCAGAGGTACTGCAGGTGCAATTTGCTGCCTGTGCTGTGAACTCCCACAGACCTGCAAAAGTCTGAGCTTGGATGTCACTTAGAGAGGCAACTGCAGTGTCGTATCAACCCACCTGACCCCTAAGTCCTTTGGACATTTTTGAGCTCTGACTCCTCACAGCTTTCAATGAGGCAGGAAGGTGTCAGGAAGCCACCAGTCACCCCCATTGTAAGACCTGGCCCTAAGGTAAGACTGAAGTTGTCACATGCCTTTCCCTGTGATGCAGATGTCTTACTGCTGTTGTCACAAATTACTTATGCTGCACCGAAACTGGTCTCATTCTGCTTTCTGCTTCACACTGCTGATGCCACTAAGACCAGGGGGAACTGTGCGTATGTGCTATAGCTTTGTTTGACCCCCTGCCTTTTTATTCTGCTGGCAAATGCTATGATGAAAAACATTACAGGAGATCAGAAAAGCACTATTATATTACTTTTTCCTGAGTCTCATTTTTGCCTGTTAGGCTACCAACAGTGTGCACAACAATGCTCACAACAACCTGCCAGGCTCCTTATTATTTGCTTTTGGTTTATTTTGTTATGCAGCACTGGGATGGCTGATTAAAAATAACAAACCACAGAAGCTGGTATGAACCTGCAATCCAAACAGAGGACATCCATTCTGAGAAGAATTTGGGCCTCGAGGGTTTGACCATGAGAAACCTTTTCAACTTTCCTACAGTTTTCAGCTGGGACGTTGGACACTTTAGGTGGGACCAATGCTGCCATCTGCTGCGTTCCTCTCACACTGCATGGCTTCAGCCTGCAAGCACAGCAAACTCCATCGCTGATGGGTTTGCTTTGGCCTCATCTGTGTCGAGCTTTCAGTTGGCTTTGGAGCCCTACCAGCGCAGTGGCTGGGCGTGAGTCAGTCCCTGCTTCACTTCAAGTTACTGGTAACCGTTATTTTGAAAAGTCAGAACAAAGCTGTTGACTCCTACGTGGGGACAGGTTTATCCAAGCTCTTTCAAATTCATAAATCTCATTTCATCAAGTTGCAGTGCCACTGATTCCTTCAGAGAGGAGTTCAAGCAGCCAGGTATTGAAGCAATGCAGGCACAATTAATCTTGTTATACTAACTCAAAGGGACAGACATTTCAGTACCTACTGAAAAATTAGTTTAGCTACTCTCTCAGCTCTTTTCTTGCAGCTCCTTCTAATGACCTGCAGTTTAACTCTTATCATTGGGGAAGTTTGATCCTGCTCATGTATTTTTGCAGCTTTCACATCTTTCTTCACAGAAAGGAAGGAATTTGAATGAGATCCTGTCCACGAAATTTAAACAAAAATCAATCTTCAAAATGTAAGTGCCCACGCGTCTATGTATTGACTACTTATCACTGTTTGTACCTAAAAATACAAGCCATGAACTAAGAACCCATAATGCTGGATGCCAGAGAGAAGAGAGGCCACAGCATCAAAAATGTCTTTTTTTCCTGAGGAATTGTAAAAATTATAATAAAGGATTATAAAAAGAACAACTAATTTCGTTACACATTCTGCTTTCTAGATCACTGCCAGCCATTCTCTCTGTACTGCTCCTTCCCCTGTCTTAGAAGCATGATGACTGTGTGTGTATATACATATAAATATATATATATACACATGCACACCGGAAAAAAACAGAACAGATGGTTCAAGAAATGCAATGGATGTGGGCTGCTCCAGCTTTGCTCTAAGATTACAACTTGCCTAATTATAGGTCAAATCTTTTCTGTCATTAATTCAAGCTATACTGTGATCTATTAATATGTGCAGCCTGTACATTTTGGACTTTTGTTTGTTTTGGGAGGAGAATCAAGATTCGTAGTGCTGATGACACACACAATCAAAAGGAGAAGCCTCAGTCTGTCTACTCTTGCAGACAGACAAACTGTAACCTGCATAGGGTATGACAGGGCTGGCAGTCAAAACACCTTTGAAGTGTTACTGCTGTGCAAATTTTCAAGTAGTTAGGAAGCTGGCTATTTATGATACACTATTGCCTGGAGAATGCATTTAAATGTATGCCTACCTGATGTAAGCCGTTCTTTCCATAGCCAGGTAGAGAAGTAGATTTAGAATATGGGAATCCTGTAAAAGACATAACATACAGGTGTATTTTTTGTAAATCCTTTTCAGCCTACTAAAACACAGAATTCAAGAAAACAAAAAGAAACAGCAATTACAAGATCAATATGTACATTCTGTTATCAAGGTGCGATATAACTGAGCAATGCTCATCTTTTCTCTATATTTAATGTTCATGAACATGTGTAACAAGGACTATAATTGCATCCCAGGATGCAATCACCTTACCAGGCATGACATGAAGAGAGCTGTGGGACTTATGTTATGGAAGCCTTATGCAGCTACAAGATGCAAAGTACATTTGAGAGCTTGTGAAATGTCTGCATTCCAACTTGGTGTTAAACCGTGACTTTAAAATGGGATTAAAGGCAATATATTTCAGAGTTACATCACTTCTGATCATGACGTATGTGATCTGGTTTTTGTTTTGTTTCTTAAAAACAAAGGGTCCATAACCTACTACTAAAAAAAAAATTGCTTTATTTAAAACAACTTCTAGTGGAAAAAAGCATAAATTAAGATATGGCAATGGACAAAGTAATAAGTGAGAGTATAAACACTCAACAGAAAGAAAGCCATAAGATAGACAAAACTGGTCAAGTGGTGTTACCATGTACAAACTGCACGTAATACATGATGAAATTGCCTGTGGTCAGTGTGTAACAACTCTAGAGACATACTTTTAATACTGAGAGTCTAATAAGAAAGTTTGGAAGTCCCTTTTGTCAGTGAAAGGACAAAAGGTGTTGCAGATTAGTTTTGGGTTAATAAAAATAATGCTGTATAGAAGTGACAAGCTGCATCGGTTCAAATTAAACAGAAGACGAACAAACATGTCTATAATAAACATTCTTGATTCCAGTACAGGAAATTTTGATAAATAGATGCAGACAGATAAGTCAGTTAGCTCAAAGAACTGAATGTACATTGCTTATTTCTGTCAAAAATGTTAGCAATCTGTGCCCAAAGGGGAATGCAGGAAGGGAATCCAGACCCCACTGGATTAATAAATACCCTAAGGAGATGATTAGGAATAAGCATACAGAAAGATCAGCAAAGAGCTCACAATGTGCTGAGATAAAGTGACAACTGCCAGAAGTCAAGCTGAGTTAAACACTGAAAATGGTATTAAAACAAATAGCGAAAGGTTCTCCAGCTATCCAAATAAAAAGAGAACAAGGAAAGAAGAAATGGGGTCACTGGGAGTTACACTGTGTCAGTACACAGCAGAGGTGAAAGGTAACCTAGGTAAGGCTCCAACACCAAAGAAGAATTTCACCTCTGTTTTCAGGAAAAAAAGTTAAAGTACTGAGGCAAGGAGGGAAAGCTAACAGAATAAAGGTAGGCCAATGAACGACAGTGATGATGGAAACATAATTCAAATGGACTTTCAATCTACTTAAACAGGAAGCAATAAGCTCCCATGAATTGCAAGTCCAACACCTCTTAACATGGGAGAACGGCAACTGTAGTTTTTTATATTTAAGAGGGGAAAAAGATAATGAGGAGCTATCAGTTTGCTTCCAACAGAAAACTAAAGGAAAGACTGAACAAAAACATCAAAGTAAACAGAGAATCAATTATAGTCACATAGATTTTAAACGGTTTGACATGAGATAAAGACACAGTGCCAGACTTGCTTGGTAGCTTTCTTTGCTAAGACAAATGGCTTCTGCACAATGTACATTTTATTGGATCTCCTCTAATGTGATATCATTAAAATGTTTGGTATGTTGCCACACATTAAATTAAAAGCCAATCTGGAGAAGACGGAGTTTATCAAAGGAATTGTAGCATCAGTAAGGAAATAATGAAATGTAAGAAATGGGTACTGAGAACTGTGCAGTGTTGATAAAGAAAAGTGTCAGCATGGACTGGTGCTGAGTTGAAATTGCTAATGTTTTCACTAATCATCTGGACACCAAAAATAGTAAAGGGTTAATAAACTTTGCTGTTGAAACAAAGTAATAAAACACTGTCAATATAGAGGAGGACTGGGATATCATAAAGAACTGTGTTAACCTTGAACATCAGAGTAACAGAAATGGGATAAAATTTAATAATTCATAGGAAAACTCATGCATTTGGGGGACTGACTAAGATCTACCTCAAACTTCCACTACTTAATCTGAAAGCTCATCATTTGGAAGTGATAGGGAAGGAGAGAGGCTTAGATAAACAGCTCAATCACAAGATGACCTTGAGTTGCAAATGTAAGTATATGCCCTGGTTTCAGCTGGGACAGAGTTAATTTTCTTCACAGTAGCCAGTAAGAGGCTGTGTTTTGGATTTGTGCTGAGAAGAAGGCTGATTATATGCTGATGTTTATAGTTGCTGCCAGGACAGTCAAGGACTTTTCAGTTTCTCTGCCGAGTCAGTGTCTGCAGGTGCAGGAGAAGTTGGGAGGCAGCACAGCCCCAGTTACTAGCCTAGGGTTCAACCTTAGGTCTAGGACTGAGACCTGCATTGGCCAATGGTATATTCCATATCATGCATGTCATTCCCAGTATGTAGGTGAGGATCTGTCCAGTCCGGAAGTTCGCTCTCTCACTTGGGGTTGCCCTGTCTCTCTGGGTCACCTCTCTCTTGAGGTTTTCTCACTCTCTCCATCAGCTCTTGATCTCTTGGACTCTTGGGCTCTTATATCCTTTCTGGGATTACAGTTTCAGGACTCTCTTCTGGGATCATTAGCTGGGAACAGGCTGAGCCTTGGTCACTGAGTGATGAGCAGTTTCACTGTGTACCACTCATTTGTATATTTGTATATATTATTATTATTATTTTCACTATTACTGTAGTTTGTTCTTGTCTCAACCCACGAGTCTCTTTTCCCTTTATCCCTTTAATGCTCTCCCTCATCCCCAGAAGGAGGAAGGGAAGCGAGTGGCTGTGTGGGATTTGGATGCTAGCCAAGTTGGTCAAAACCACAACAGTATTAAAAAAAAGGTAAAAGTCGGAAATGTCTGGCTTGATAAATATAAAATATGGAAATAAATTGTAGTATTTTGGGGCTGTGACAGGAGATCCTGGAGGAATCCTTTGTGTTGTTCTTGTTCATNCCAGTATGTAGGTGAGGATCTGTCCAGTCCGGAAGTTCGCTCTCTCACTTGGGGTTGCCCTGTCTCTCTGGGTCACCTCTCTCTTGAGGTTTTCTCACTCTCTCCATCAGCTCTTGATCTCTTGGACTCTTGGGCTCTTATATCCTTTCTGGGATTACAGTTTCAGGACTCTCTTCTGGGATCATTAGCTGGGAACAGGCTGAGCCTTGGTCACTGAGTGATGAGCAGTTTCACTGTGTACCACTCATTTGTATATTTGTATATATTATTATTATTATTTTCACTATTACTGTAGTTTGTTCTTGTCTCAACCCACGAGTCTCTTTTCCCTTTATCCCTTTAATGCTCTCCCTCATCCCCAGGAGGAGGAAGGGAAGCGAGTGGCTGTGTGGGATTTGGATGCTAGCCAAGTTGGTCAAAACCACAACAGTATTAAAAAAAAGGTAAAAGTTGGAAATGTCTGGCTTGATAAATATAAAATATGGAAATAAATTGTAGTATTTTGGGGCTGTGACAGGAGACCCTGGAGGAATCCTTTGTGTTGTTCTTGTTCATCAGTATTTCAGTGGGTTAAATTGAGATAACTAGGGCAATGAAAGAAAAGAAAGCTTGTAAGCTGAAGATGACCTATAAAAGCAAGAGATGTTTTAGAAACAATCAACCACCATCAAGGAGGGGTACAAACTACAAGCAGAACTTCTGTTGTTGCCCCTACAGGGGCTTTCTACATCTGATACAGGGATGTAGTGATGAATGGTGAATCAGATGGATCACTGACTTATTCCAGTTTAGAAACTAGAAACTTATAATTGCTTGTTATTTCAACAGTAATTCCACCAGAGCAAAATGCATCTCTGAAACAGAGCAAACGGATCTGCAACAAAATTGTCATCTTTAGTCCCACCTGGAAAAAGATGCTGGTGTTGAACATCAGCATGGAGCTCAATCTCTTGGCCTCTTGTCTACAGAGAAGATGGGTGGGATTGTTTTGTTCACTTGCCATACAGTATTACTCAGTTACCAGGGAAAAATGCCCTAAGATAAAGACCACAGTTTGAAAACAGCCCCAATTCACTTTAGCGCGCAGCAGCATTGGAGCTGCTTCCCAAGCTGCTAGGACGGAGCCGCATCCGCGGGCACAAGCGACATCGTGTGGCCGGCTGGAAAAAATCCAAGAGGCGAATAAAGCTGAAATAGTCCAAAACAAGCTAGTAAGAACCACTGACTCGAGTAGGAACAGTATTTCACTTAACTTATTGTTCCCATGAACTTAGTTGCAAAGTTAAACACATTTTTTTTTGCTTCTTTTTTTTAATATAAAGGAAAAATATAACGCTAAAAGCCAACAACCACATACTGCTCATTACCACATCCAACCACAGTTTTACCATTATAGTAAATTTTCTGGAGTAACTAGCCAAGATAAAGCAATCTCTGTCTCAAATTAGGCATTATCTGAAGATCAGCTACTGTCTGCACAGATACGGCTCCCACTTCTTCCATTGTGACATTCACTCTACCCTGGATATTGTGAGGTTGCCTCTCAGCACATTAGGGACATGTGAACAGCAAGGTTCCACAGCTTGCTAGATGCCTGTTTTCCTAAGTATGTGACACTTAAAATTTCCAATTAGGGTAAGTAATTAACGATTAAACATCTACACATACAGGAACAAGGCATATTACACACGTGGATGTAAGGGGATGCAAGCTCCACTCCAGACACCTGTCAATTACACAGCCCTTATACTCATGTGCTTCATTGTTAGATATATTCTTCTGGGTATATAGCTAATGTAATGTGGCTAAATATCTTCTAGAGGAGAATAACCCTTCTCTGGTTTGCTCAGAGGCTGGACAGATGAACGCAGGGCTGGTTGCACAGTATGTTTGGACACATCACCTGAGATTTGCAGTCTGATGCCTGCTAGCCCCTCCACTCTGCATGAAACCACTTGGCACCAAACCTATACCTGAAAAGTTTATTTTCTCTGATATTCACTGACTATGCCACAGAGATGGGGCTGAATGTCAGAGTTCTCAACCATAACTGCAGGAAGTCACTCTTCCATGGCAAACAAGGCATGTAACAGACTACAAATACCCAGAACTAAATAGGGAAACATTGAGTAGAGAAGGAATTGCTTAGGATGTCCATGTGTCAATGTGGCTGAATAAAATCAGAAAGAAAGGGAAAAAAAGAAGCGTGAATGTCAGGAAAAGAAAACTTCTTCAATGTAATTTCTGTGTAGCTGCTAACTGGGTAACAGGGCCAACTTTCACAAGGGATAGAGAAATGCAAGAAAAAAACAATGGAAAATGAGCTACACAACCGACACCACAGTGGCACAAAGGTGATATTGGCCCTGACAGAGGTGTGAACCTTCTTTTGCATTTCTGGTTTTAATATCACCAAATTCCCAAGATAATAAGACACAAAAAATAAATGCTGGTATAGAAGAGTGACCGATGTAGCAATATTCTCATGAAAAAAATTGACACCTTATGTTGTTCTTATATAACACAGTTCCTGGTGTGCTACATACTTCTCCCTACTTAAAATTTGCATGGAAGGACTATGCTCTTAATACACACGTAGAAAAGCATCAGATCGCTCCAGAAAGCTTCCAAACATACCTAACAAGCACATGAAAGGTTTAAGTGTTCATTTCTGGGCAATGACTTACAGATGTTAGGTGTGTGAGGTGGTCAGACTTGTCTTTCCTTGCACAGGGAATCCTACAGTACGCCTTGTGCGTACAGATGTGGGGTCTGGTGAGGACTAAGGAATCAAACCCCTTCAGGTTAGAACAGTGAGGCTGATGATTCAAAATAACTTTCCTTCTTTATCTTGTTACAGCTTTGTGACAGACTTGTAGCATCTGTTTCTCTTCTCCCTTGCATAGCTAAGCCATAATTTCCTTAATATAAGCCAATGGAGCCAGCTATCACAATACCAAAATGCCCACAAGACTGACATTCTAGCCCTGCTGCCAGACATGCCTTGCATTGGATGCATTCTTTTGGAAAACTGCTTCCCCAAGTTGTTCCCCCCAGATGACCTGCTGCTGCTGTATGGTGTAAAGTGGAGAGGAATGGCCCAGTTATCTGCTAAAATTAATTTAACCTATTTTTTGTTATGTAATTTATGTAACCTAAAAGTAAAATTCGGACCCAATTCTGATTAACATTTCTTACACCTCCTGACTTGCTGAAATGCGGAGTAAGAAATGTGTAGAACATGCTTTTGGTACTGACAGCTACCATGGGCATATGGTCTGCAGACCAGTATTCAGTAACAAAATTACCCCATTATTCCACCTGGAAGGTTTCTGTGAACGTATCAATATAACAGTGAGAGACAATAAAACAATGACTATTTTAAGTTAATCTTTGGAGCAAAGTGTTCTTTATGCTTCATCACAATACAGAAGAAATGGCTCTAACAATATTCAAAATACATAGTTTGTATCAAGAAGTAATTAGCACAGGTTAACAATTTGCCTGATACTACCATCTTGTCTGTTGCAAATAGATAGCATATAATAAACAGGCACATTTATGTATTAATGAGAGGCAGGTTTTTGTGGAAAGGAACCTCTGCTCTCCAAAGATACAACACAGTTTCTTTATACAAGCAGTGCTTCTTCAATATGAAGCTATAACTAGTTTCACTATCAAAGTCTGAAGGCACTGAACACTTTCAAGCCATAGCAAAACAAACTGATACATAATTACGCTGGAGAAATGAAGCATAAAGCCAACAAGAGAGCTATGTGGATGAGGCTGCAGCAAGGCCACCTTCCTTTGCCACATTCCTACTCAGCAGCACTGGTAGGATGGGGGATGCAGTACTCACGGGAGTAGCTGGCAGTCGTGCCCTCCTGCGCCCTCGGGAAGTTTTCTCTGTCAGTTCCAGCAGAAAGAGACAGGGACCGGGTGTCTGAATCCGGGGAATTAGTTCTGGTGTCCATGTCCCCTTTCAGCATAAGCCAACTGGTCTTTAGCTGGAGAGAGCAAAAGCAGTTCCCCTACTTCACCCATCTTGGACTGTTTGCGAACGGATTGTATGTTTATGCTTGGTATATCCTGTGCCAACATCGACCAAACTGCAAAAGTTGACTGTATCATGTCCCCATTAGATATCACAGCTACCAAAAACTTCTAACTTTCAGGTGGGCTGAGAATAGTTCCTCTGTTAATTAGCTGTCCACTCTGCCCCACTTTAGAAGATGAAGATGCAATTTTCTTATAATTAATCTGCTGTCAATATTTTCCTTGTATGTTAATATGACCCATACGTAAAAGTCCATAGGCTTAGCTGAATCACAAATGTATATACTGAGACTGATTGAAAATACATGAGCTTACTGCTCTTAACCTCAATATCCCTACTTCTTTCTTTACTGTAGAATGTAGATTCTAAACCTTCTGGGTGAGAGACTAAGATTTTCTTTATCTTCTTAGAAAGACCTAAAAGTAGTAATGACTGTTGCAGTTATATGAAAGAATACCTTTATGTACGAATGTGTTTCAAAAGCAGTTGCTTCAAGAAAGATCAGCAAACTACTCTCTTCTGTTCTTTCTGATCATTACCTTCTTATTGTCCTGATCCAAGCTTCCATCCTCCCCTTCTGATCTTCTTGCTGCTGGAAGATTAAGTTAAATTTAAAAACTGGAACAGATCACACCTCTTCTTTTCTTCTGTTTTGACTGTGATTATATTCCAAATATTTTTAAAAAGGGAAAAAAAAATTAAAAAACCCATAGCTGGGTAGGAAATTTGATGGTTTCACAGAATTACTTAAAATAATTTTGAAATTATTACAGTAATACTCATCCTTAGGCACACAGTGAATTTAGACAATCTGATCTTGCTGGATTGATCTTTTTAGGAAGAAACTACTTTTGTGGAATGATTGGTAGGAAAAAAACGACATTGTAATTTAGGGACAGATTTATATGGTCACTGCACATAGTGCAGTCACTTTCCCATTCTTCTGTGTTACTATGACCATGAAAGTATATATGGTTACATAGATATTTAGTGGTCTGCACACCTGGAACTCCTACATTCCCAAAAAGGATAGCTAGTGATGGTAAAGAAGACAGGAACAATTTTGGTATTACCCTTCCATGAAATCTGCAAGAGAGGTTGTGTAAGAGTCTAAAATTCACAATTCTTTGACCAACCACTTCTCTGACTACATTGCCCTCTTTAAGAGTCTTCTAACAAAAAAAAAAACATTGCTGGTATTTTAATATTGGTTTATTTTCTGGTAACTTTACAACTTGCAGAGAAGAAAACTCAAACCTGAAAAGAAAACCTAGAAGCTATTCATTAGATAATTCCCAGCCTTCAAATGTCTTTTTCCCTGTCTTTTATGTCCCAGAATATTGTTCCAAACACTGATGTAGACATCAGAATCTTACAGAAAGATTTTGTGCCAAATTTCAGATAATTTCAGTAAAATTCCTCAAATTTGAGTCCCGCTTGCCTTTTTATCACTCTGTGTTGTTTTGAGATAGTTTTAATGGTGCAAAAGTGGAGTAATGCAATGATCTAGCATAATTTTAAGCTCATGAGAAGTCATCATAACACGGGGGTTGTCTGCAATGACTGAGTAAAAGGGTAACACAAGAGCCCCATGCAATGTAATGTAGCCAGAAAACATTTACTACTAATAAAAATAGTATGATAATATAAAAAAGCTAAAGCTCAGTTTAGATTTTCAGAGACAGAAGTAGAGAGGAGATCAAGCTGCACCATTAGAAGTGTTAAAACACTCCCAGAAAGTTGGGAACAAATCTGTCCTCTCTGTTTCCCCAGCCAGCGTGTTTGCAGAGGATCTGCCCCGCATCTAAACAACACTGGCAAAAGGTCATGATTATGAGCATTTCAGTGTTATTCTGTTTCATTTTTGGTGCCATCACACAGCTCATATCCAGACCTTAACTGGTTTTATTGAGGAGGTGATACTTAAAAAATGACAGATCTTAGTAAGGAAATAAATCTATGGGCTAGAGGTGAAAATCTGTAACTAGAGTTTGTTTTTTTTCTTTCTCAATGTAATGTGGCAAAACAAAGCTGGGTCATAAAATAAAAACAGCATTATGAAAAAACTCAAGGTCTTCACAGTTAGCATCCTGATGAAGGCAATTTCCCAAGATGATGAGATGCTTCTCTGAGGAAGAAATAGGAAGAAATATCCATATATGACAGATGAAAAATAAAATCCCTACATTGCAAGGAGGACTTAAATACGGTTCACTGATATTTTGTGAGCATATCCTAAATCAGCAATCAACAAGTTGTTCCAGGTTATACGTTTGGATCTTGCTCTCACTAAATCAGAAATCCATACAGAGAATCTGATGCATTTTTTGGAAATTGTTTTTGTTTCAAGATACTGATCTTCTCAAAGGAAAAAACCAAGTTGAATCCAAAATGTTATTCAGAGATTTCATATGTTCCATGGGATTGTGAAAGCACCTGACATCAAAATACTTAAACACCAATGTTTTATACAGAGTTGCAGCGGAGTAAAACCAAAACCAGCAGGGACCATGAAGGCCTGCCTCTCCCAAGTTCCTGAGAGGGCTTTACCCAACACATCGTTGGCAGATACATGTAAGTGGTCTGAATTTCATCAGTCCTGAGCATTAGCTTCACTGCTACAAGGGTTACTTAGCTCTGTGGTGAACCCCAATGTGAACTGCATGTTTCACATGGATCAGTGCTAATATTACCAAACAGCAAACCTCTTCTTTTTGTTTTTTTTGAATGATGGTCAAATAATTCTGAAACATGAACACACACACACACGAACAACCACAGAGGCTATCGCTCTCTTCACTTTGTGACCCCAGCTCTTAGCCTAATCTTTCTCATGGCCCATTTTTCCACTACCTTTTTTTTCATTCTGAAGTTGGGTGTTTATAATAAAAACACAGAAGCTGTAGCTACAGCAAATCTGTTGGGCACCGCTGTAACTGAAACCTTTTAAAGCCAAATGTTTTGGAAGAGCTTCTTGCACTTTTTGTTTTAAAGAACATTTTTGTTCTTGTTTGTTCAAACTTGGTCTCTTCTACAAAGGAATGTTCTCTGGCTCCTCTTCAGCATGTATTACTTCAGTGTCCTGTTAGCTCGAGGAGCTGAATCATCAGCTGCTCATGTGTTCACACTTTAGCTGGGAGTTCTTCCAGAACAAAAGGTAAATTTTATTTACTTTATTTTTTTATTGGAAGGAAAGTTCATTTATTTTTTTGGGTTTTTTGAGTTAGTGTAAACTGTGTTTTGTTCTTCAGTAGAAAAACAATGAGCATGTACTTTCAACACAACCTTTCAAAACATCTATAATCTAAAAAGAAAGTTTAAAACACATTACCTTGTTAACCAGCTGGTTTTGACTGGGGTAGAGATAATTTTCTTCATAGTAATTAGTATGGGGCTGTGTTTTGGTCTTGTGCTGGGATGTTTTTGTTACTGCTGAGCAGTGCTCACACAGAGTCAAGGCCCTTTTCTGCTCCTTACACCACCCCACCAGTGAGTGGGCTGGGGGTGCACGAGAAACTGGGAGGGGACACAGCTGGGACAGCTGACCCCAACTGACCAAAGGGATATTCCATACCATATGGCATCATGCTCATCATATAAAGCTGGGAGAAGAAGAAAGGGGGGCATGTTCAGAGTTATAGCGTTTGTCTTCCCAAGTAACAGTTAGGTGCAATGGAGCCTGCCTTTCCTAGAGAAAGCTGAACACTGGCCTGCCAATGGGAAGTGGTGAATTAATTCGTTGTTTTGCTCTGCTTGTGTGCAGCTTTTGCTTTATTTATTAAGCTGTCTTTATCTCATCTCATGAGTTTTCTCACTGTAACTCTTCTGATTCTCTCCCTGATCCCACTCGGGGAGGAGTGACCAAGCAGCTGCGTGGTCCTGTTGCTGTCTGGGGTTTAACCATGACACCTATAGGGACTGCTGATTCAGTTACTTATTTCTCTGCTGACTCCAGTGATTATGAGGGACAACTCCATCCAGCAATGCAAAATTGACATAATCCAGACTTTGACTGCATATCTGATGGATGAAAAATTGATAAAAAAATGACTGGCCTGGGAGAAAAAAAGCTGCTGCTGAGAATCCTCTTTGCAAACCAAAAATATCTATAAAATCAAATGACACAGCCATGATACAGGACAGCAGAGCCATATCATCAGCTTCCATAAATCAGTGAAACTATGCTGATTTACATAAGATAACTGTAACTTGCATTTACTCATGATCTTTCCAAATATCACTACAATATTCAACTTTTGCCTTTGTCAGTAGCTTTTTTTTTGCTCAGCCTCAAATGATTTGTATATCTAAAGTCAAGAAGGAATTAGAGAGCTTGGGCAGACTATAAAAATCAATAGATTACATTAAATCAAGCACTAAAACAAACAGATACTATCTTTTTGCCTGAGAGGTAACATGAGTTTGTCCAAGATTAAGGATATTGTGAGCAGAAAATATCCATCAAAGACCAACACCTAAAGTGCACTGAAACGTCAGCAAATCTCGCTTTGCTCAAAACCATACCGAGAAAAAACAGAGAGGTTATCTAAATCTTCAGTTACTTTAGCATAAAGCACCAGTTACAGAGAATGTGCACAGGCTGACTCACTCAGTTGGGAGGCATCAGTTGACAATTTTCTTTCTCCTATATTACTGTATCAGATCCAAACAAGGACTTAATCCAAAACAGAAATAACTGTCATTTTCCACGAAAGACAGCAAAAAAACCCCAAACAAACAAACCTTACATAAAAGCATAATTTTTAAAACTATGTTAATTGGGTATTTTAATATAAGTTAAAGGCCCTTGTTACCACAAAAGAAAAATACATAAAATGTATTTTCCTTGTTCTGACCATGAAGGCAGTGATATACTTGCAGTTCCCTAACCTTTCAGTCAGGGAAAGTTATCAGCTATCAGCTGAAGCCAAAGTATGGGAGAAGAGACACATGGAGCTTTCTCAATCTTAGTTACGTGGGAAGTCAAGTCTGTGTGGACAGTGCTGGAGAAGGCAATAGGATGGGAGGAGCTGCTCCAACAGAGACACTGCTCACAGGCACAGTCTGGACCTTCCCTTGCCATGAAGAGTGGCACAGCTTCCTTCTCCCATCTGTATCCCTGAAGATACATTATTTCATCCCCAAAGTACCTTAGCTCACTGTGTGATTAACATCTCTCATGTTTATTTTATTCTCTTACTTGTTCCCAAGCAGGGATGCAATCACAATTAAAACAAAGTTTTTGGGGTGGGGCAGATTTACATCACATATTTTATTTTTAGTTTTGTCCTTCTGAGTACAGGAGTATCCCAATCATTACTCTTAATCAGAAACGTACTTCTGCACTTTTCAGGCACCCTTATTGCAGCAGAATCCCCACATATTTGTTTCCAAAGATTAATAGTGGAATTCAGTTTAGAAAAATGAATTCCCTATTCTAATCCTGTATCATGAACCAAGATCATTGTCAAACATCACTGAGAACACAGTGGGCACCAACACCAACATGGAAATTGCATTTATGCTGATTAATGAAATATACAGCAAAAATAAGAAGAATGAAGATTCTATATTTCTATTTTTCATATTTACTAGGTTCTTAAGTCAGATTCTCAGTGGCACAAAACACCACATATCTCCTTCTGTTGTTTAGAAACTCAGACAGCAGTCTTGTTGTTGGGTCTATGAAAGGTTTTCCAATCACCTCTTACCAATGTTATCAGCTACTGAATTTGTTTCTAACTGCCATGGTGTGACTGCATTTGTTCTTGATATTTTACAGCCTAAAGAACTTGCAGATGAAAAGAAGATACTTCAAATACACAACCTATCAATGAACATTTTTTTTATCCAGCAACACAGAAGTCAGAATTATTTACAACAACAAGATATCCCAAGGCATGGTCTGAAAACACGAGAGCAAACTTCAAGATTTACACGTTTTTAGATGATTCCATAAATAAGAAAACTGCTTTAAAGTTGGTATCAGCTCTGAATTAGCAAGACAAATCAAAATATCACCACCCCAGTTTTAGAGAACTTACTGAATCCTTGGACAGCATGTTATACAAAATGTTACTTAATTTTCACTTTTTTTTTCCTTTTCTATTTGAGATTATAGGGAAATAATGAAATGCAAAGACTACAGCAAAGTAATTTGGAAGTCAATATTAGAAATAGTCAATAGTTAGAAAGCTGCAACAGAGAAAAGCAGACCGTACCATGCTGTTTGTAGATAGGAGGTTTCCTATAGATGTTATCTTTTACACCGGTGTCTGAGGAAGAGGAAAGAGAAAGGAAAGAATAAAAGAGTAAGCAAGCAGTTCAGACCATGCTGCTCTTGTCTCCTCTCAACGACACTAAAATTGCAAACACTTCAACACAGACTACGCGTTCATTCAGTGGTTTGTCATTCACTGGTTATTACGAGAGAATGAAGCTTTATCCATAATTATATACTTAAAACATTGGCTATACCTACCTATGCAGCATAATCCCTCCTAAATCCCTCAAAATGCTTTAAGACATCTTGAATGGCATCCATTTGCTGAAATGTAGGTGGTTACATCTGCACTACCAATAAATACTTCATAGACAACAAAGAGAAACTGTCTACACTTGTCGTTACTTAAAATAAAATTAATATCCAGGTACAACAGACTACTAATCATACTCGAAAATGGACTTTCTCCATTAATTATGAAGAGAGTGTACATGTTCAGATATAGATGTTTATACTGGAAATGTCCAATGTTCTTATCGGAAATCCTACAGTTTGTCTATATTTTGAATTGTATAGCTAACTTGGTGTTCCAGGATTTTTTTGAAAGCCCCCAGAGCTACAGTCCAGGGTTTTCATATCATGTACAGACATCAGTTTTATTTAGTACTAGAGACCGGAGCAGATGCAATTCCTAATCACGGTGTGTTTACAGAAATGTTAACCCCAGAAGCTATACATACATAAACAAACTATTCCACTGCTCAGGTAGATGTGTTTAGCAGTCAAAAAGCTAAACAATGTGGTACAGCAAATGTAATGTGCTTGTTGACTGAACATGATCTTGAAAACAGTGTAGTACATATGCAAAGACAGGCACAGAGAGCCTCCTGGAGTTCTAAGGTCTTCCAGCTATTTTTGAAGTCTATGTTAATATGACTCTTTAATTCAGAGAGTAGATGGATAAGGAAAAAAACAAAACCAAAAACCCCTTCAGCCTTCCCTCCTGCACATAAATTTAACAGACCTTTGCAGCTACAGCACTATAAATAATTGTATCTTTGTAGGCTTAATAACATCTGTCACTCTGTGCCTCCTCTAATGCATTTTTTATATATACTTTCACACACAGCTCTCTAACTCCTTTATTTCCCACACAAAGTTTAACAGGTAGCATATTTTCACTTCTCAGACATTTTCTTCTCTTGCAGTTTGAAATTCACAAATCAATGCAAAAAAAAAATAATCCATTCAGAAGAGAATAAACAGGTGCCAGCAATTGAAGATCAAAAACTAAGCAATGAATGCCTACCTGGAATATGGAAATGCCTAGGAGCCTGCTGATAGACAGAAGGTGAAGATTTGCTGTCTGAGTACATGGATAAGCTTGGAGTGCTCCGACCACTTTCACTGCCTCCAAGGGGAAGAGCAAAGAAAGCAGATACAAGAAAAAATGGAAAGCAAAGTAGAGTATTTCAAGCATAAAAGCTTGTTCAAAATGACTTGTTAATCCAACATTTTTAAATACATGGGTTTTGTAAACCCCAATATTTTTCTGCACAGTGTATCGGCTCAGTCTCCAAACACCTCATCAACGAGTATCTCGTAGATAGAATCAGATTAAACTGCCCCACTTTGAAACTAAAGCTTCTCTTTTAACAGCATGTTAATGAAGAAAATAAAAGCACAAGAACATCCACAATCATGTAATGTGTTTTGCATACCCTTAACTGCAAAATATATCAATCAAGTTTTTTACAAGATTAATCCTATGGCTCATGGTCTACCCCTAAAACAAGTAATGAAATCATTCAGCTGTATTTAAAATATCTCAAAGCAGGATTAGAACAAAAAACAGATGCTACAGTAAAGTCAAATATTCCTGCATATCCATGACAAAAACAGATGTTCAAATTTATTTCTTAATTGCAAACTCTTCCCACAGGTAACATGCCACAACATTTTTTATTTATGCAAACAAGGTTGGATTATCAAGTCATGGATCTATAATGCCATAGTCACTTCACCAAATTTCAGTATATACATAGGACTGATCTGTATTCATTTTTTCACTTGTTTTGTCCAATGCTCATTAGGTGCCATTCATTTCCTCTTAGCTGATTTCCCCAAAGCCCACTCTATGGCATTATAGTGCTGCTTGGCAAACAAAAAAGTAAAGCTCTACTTTTTTGGGACTTGTAAAATCCTGTTAATTTACAGCACTGTTAAGCAACTGGAAGCCAAACATGACATTTATTCTAACATAAAATGGTTGTTAATTCGCTGTTATTGTTTTAGTGTGAATGGAGCACAAATTTAATGGCTAATAATGATGAAATTATAGCAAGTGTTGGGGGGTAAAGGAAGTGCAGCAGCTCAGAGAACTAGATTTGTAACTGAGTTCTGCCTTCAAGGAGGGGAAGTTTTATAACCATAAAACTAGTGGATTACCATAACTGTCTAGGCCAGGCCCATGGAGGTGGTCCCTGCCTCTGTTGACAAGCTGAGGATGCATGGTCATGGGTCTGTCACCAAAGCCAGCCTTGACATGCACCACTGAAGTCAACTGGGTAGTGCCGCTGAGTTCAAAGGGAGCAGAAACAGGTCAGACGAGGTCAGAACCGCGTGCTGTGCATCTCATGATGATACGCTAACTAATCCATTCTAAACTTCGTTTCTGTTATTTTCACAGTTGGTGAAAAGTTGAAACTCAGAAACTACTCAGCTATTACCACTGTATATTCAGTAACAGCAATTTCTCATTGATTCATAGAATCGTAGAATGGTTTGGGTTGGAAGGGACCTTAAAGATCATCTAGTTCCAACCCCCCTGCCATAGGCAGGGACACTTTCCACTAGGCAATGTTGCTCAAAGCCTCATCCAACCTGTCTTTGAACACCTCCAGGGATGGGCATCCACAACTTCTCTAGGCAAAAAGAAAAGAAAAGAAAATACATAATCTGAACAGTTGAGAAATTGAAATCACAACTGCACATGCTGATAGTCTGTGGTCCTTCCAAAAAAATAAGGGGAAAAATTATGGAATTGCTAAAAATCTGGTGCATCACCACCAGCTTGCAGTCAAGTTGTCCTCAGACAAGGAACCAGACAGTTACTCGATTTCTTTGTTCCCACTTTGCTCTTGAAAGAAGTGGTGTCAGGTTTTCACTGTACATTTACTAATTTCCCTCTTTCTTTGCTGCCCAGATGCTTAGCCAACCCTACTAAGTGGAAGAAGCCTCAATGCCACTCCCAGTTTGAATGCAAAGAGCATGGTAGATGCTTAGGTAAGTAAGGTCCCTTACAATGCCAAAAACTTTAAAAATATTGAAGTGTCCCTCATTCAAATGTGATGTTAATGTTGGAATTTTTTTTATTAAAAAAAAAGGAAAGTTTTCAAGTGATTTTCATAGTGTATTAATTTCTCATTTACATAAAAAGCAGCATTTTATTAGAAACATGCATTCATATATGACCTGCATGAATAATCACTTCATTGAGCAGTGACCCCAAGGTGCTGGTATGGTGCACCCATAGAGAGGCCTTCTTCAGGGGTAGGGTAGAGTGCCAGCAAGGAATCAGGAGGAAGCATTGATTAAAAGAAATAAACTTGTAAGAAAACAGGATGCAAGCAAAAAACTGCTCAATGCAAGGATCATCTGTGTGAAGCAGTTTGCAAAGCCATCACCTCTAACTTCCTCAAAAGGGAAGAATTAAGGATGAAATGAAGGAAAAGGTTCGTACATGCCGATGCAGCATATTTAAACTTTAATTCTGCCATTGATTTGGACAAACACACAGGAGCAGTTGTATTTCACATTTTGCATACAAAAAAAAAGTATTTAATAACAAAGCAAATTGAAGACCCATGTAGAAAGTTCATGTGTAGGAACTACAGACAGTCATTTAATCTAGCCTATAATTAAGATCTCTAAAACCAGACTTTGCCAAGAATTTGTCTCTTTCAAGGTTTGCCCGGTATACACTGAAGAATAACTTCAAATAAGGTCTCAGAAAAAACTACTACCAGAGAGAGCAATTTTTCAAACTTCTGGTTTTGTCTTCTGCCACAAGCAGCTGCAGGCTGTGACCTGCTCTACTGGTCAGCACAGAGAAAAAAAAAACAGAACCATGAACTCTTCCCTGGATTTTGCTTAACTTGGAAAGAATCTGGAAGGATTCACTTTGAACTTGAGCATCGACCACAAAAACTTCCTTGTGTTTTTTGGCTGCTGACAGGGTAATCTGTTCTTTTAACCTTGTGTGTATGCAGCCAGCTGACCAGAGCTCAGACCATGCTCCCTTTTCAAGGGACTGTCAGAAAAAGTATCACATTGTTTATATCTCCTTCCTAGTCAGCTTTTATCTTATCTGAGAGGATGGGAAATTTGATAACAAGTTACCCTAAGAGCTGTCTAAATTCAGGATCGAACAACAGATACCACTGACCTAATGAGAGAGATGTTGGAGTCTACTCCCAAAACTGCATCTTTTAATATCTCTGCACATGGTGCATTGAGCTAGACAAAGATTTTTTAAGTTGATGACTAATTCTTTTCAAGTGCTTAAAGCCCAATGGGCTGCACTAGAAAGACAAAATACTTTCCACCACATTTTAAGTAAGCATTTTTTTCAGTAGGGCTCAGCATGGCCTGTACGCTCACTGACTTTGTCACCTCAAGAGGAAGAGTTACACCAAGCACAGATACTTGGAATATCGCACCCTATGAACTGTGAGGCTTTCTTGAAGTGAGACTCTCACAGGATTTATTTTAAAGATGTTTTAAAGACAAAGAAACCTTAAAAGAACCAAATTATTTGTCTGCATGATAGAGAGTAGCTCATACTATTATACTTCATGAGAGCTAGACTACAGTATACTGAAGAAAGAACAGGAACTCAATAATCATATTTTTCACTGGAGGAATGATGAACCATGTCATTCTCAGGATGAATATGATGCAAACTCACTCAAGTCAAAAGGAAGATTCTGTCTGATCTAATTTCCCTAGGGTAGTGGCATTTCTGCCTCCTGGAAGTTTAAAGAAATATTTTTTATGATGATCGTGGAGTCCTGGTTTTACAAAGATTACTTCTAGTATTACTAAGCAGTGTATTATTTTTTGATTTAATAATTTTTTTTCAATGAGCATGAATTCTTGTTTTTCAAACTGAAGTGGCAACATTAACCTTGGTCTGGATACAAAGCAACTATTGGTACAATCCTATTCTTCTGACACTAACAACTTTGAAGAGAAAAAGAGAGCACATCAAAACCCTCAAAAGGTTTCTCCAGATAAGGAAAAAAATACACTCTGCAACTCAGAGAAAAGAGTTCAGAGAACTTGAAGACACTAAGGGCAATCTCCTGACCCCTTTCGGACACAGACACAGTGGATGATCTATGTAACCTCTGCAGGGCTCACGATGACCTATATAGAAAAAACATAAACAGGCTTAGCTGCCTCAGAGAAGCACTGTGAGGCATTGTAGGCTACTGCTTGCAAAATATTTTATCTCCTTGACAAAAAGTGCTGCAGAATTGTAAAATCTAATAATTTTTATCCCACTACTAATAATTGTTTGGGCACAATGAGCTGCAGCTTGAAGTTTTCATCCTCCAAACAGCAGCACTAAGTAATTGCTGCTGCTCTGAGCAATAAGAGGTAGCACTGAACAAAACCTCATTTTAGCAAGAGTGGAGCTAAGCAACCACAGGTGGGCTTTCAAATAAGAGCTTTCCATACAGTGAAATTGTGTACTGCAACACACTAAAGGGTTTTTTCTTACTCAGTACATCAGGTTGGATGAAACTGTCCACATTCAGAGGACAGATCAAAAAACTGATCAAGCAGTGCTTCAGGACATACCAGGGTGTGTGTCAGCCTTCCAAGAAATGTGTGTCCTCCAAAATTTTCTCTCAGAGATCACATTAGGGAGACTCGAGCCTGGTTCTGTTCCTGTTTATACCAGTGAAATTCAGCTGGCTTTGGACAGAAATGTTTCTGAATGCATTAGGGCCCAATGAAGAGCCCTTAGTTATTCTTCCAAAGGCAACGAGTGCCTTGCTATTAACTTCAGTTTGCACATCAGACCTGTTCATAAGTCTGGTTCTTGCAGAGGGTCACTTTCTTTTCTGTAATGGTTACAATGGCAACAAGAACAGTTTTGCCTCATTAAATCAAACAGTACATGAGAGTCAAGGAACAGGCACTGAAAATGTTTGGCATTCATCATTCATGTCTCCTCCCCACTCGTACTGTTACTAGGGAGGACAGACTCAGGGAAAGACACATGGTAGTTAAGTGTCTTCTCTTTCTGATATTTAACTAACTAGCTAAAAAAATAGCCTTTGCCTCAAAAGTTCTTGGTGTTTCTCATAACTGTCTCACATCTGCAACATGGAGGTCATTAAAAGTTAATATCCATTGTAAAGAAAATTAATGGCAAGGAGACTCAACTCAGTTACTGTTTTACATTATTTGCTAATAGGTACAACTATATTGATTTAACCAGCTTATCTGGCATACCTTTTGGTAATGGTGGAAATAATATTATTAAGAACCTCTAAATGTAGGTTAGAAGGTTAGATAACTGAGCACCCAATGTTGGATCCAACATATAAGCTATTTAGAATATTTATTTAGCATCACCAAAACAGGGTAAACACTGTGTTTTAGAACAAAGAGACTTGAAAATTATTTCCCTCCCCCGTTTTCATTAGAAAATCTAATTCCTTCCCTCCACCCATTTAAAAAACACTTAACACTCACTGAAAAAAGCAAAAAAAAAAGAAGAATCCATACCCACTCAGTTCTTAAAACTTACACAGTACATGAAGAAAGCACTTGCACAAAATTAAGACAAATTTTATCCAAGTGGAAGCCATGCTTGCACAGACATAAAAGTGAAACACATCTGAATAAGTCTACAGTATCACAGCACGGTTTTGCATTCCTGGACCTTACCTTTGAAGAAAGGGATGTAATGATGTCTGAATGTAGATGTAGGGCTTGGGTGTTGGGGCAGGGAGATGCAGCTACTGGTACCAAGACTCTGAGTACCAGCTGGGGGCAACAGAGAGTAAGTGAAAATAAACTATTTAGTTCACTTACTGAAAGCCACAAATTACAATGCCATCCTTTTTTTCAGGAACATTTTCCTCCTGATGCTTAGAAAACATTTAGTTCATATTTAAGACTTCATCTTTCTCTGGTTATTGCTAAAAACATCACAGTGGCCATACTGTGCAGTTGGCCAAGGGACATGGGCTTTCTACAGACAGAAAGAGTATCACAAAATGCTGATAATGTAACGCATCAGAAAATATTCCAGAAAAGGCACCACAAAAAGCATAGCTGCACTCAGGGGAAAAATATGCATATTCAAAAGCTGCAAGAGGGAATGATATATGCTCATAATGGATCTAATGAAATGAAATGGGGAGAGCCGTGTCTCTGCTGAGAACTGTGCTACGAGTGGGTCCAGTTCTCACTGCTGTTGGTGCACACTGGTAGGATTTAGTTCTCAACATACCAGGGCACTCAGTGCATGGCTAACTTAAGCATTTGAAGAAACATCCTGAAGCTATTTGAGCTCTGAAAGTTAGACATATGATTAAGTACTTTGAAAACCATTCTCAAAAGTCATCTTTGTTTGCTTTGTTGTAATAATGTCCTGATACATTTTGGAGCACTAATGGCAATTAGTAAAAGAGGCAATTATGGTAACTATCTTCTGAACTTCCATAGAAGCTGTAAAACATTTGAATTAATTTGAAATTTCTTTTGTCTTTCTTCCTTGCTTTAGCAGTGTGCAGCTAAGCTTAAGCATAACACAGCTGCCTGACCTTCAGCAGAGACTAGTCTTTCCTCTTTTTTCATAGATCTTTGATACCCAACCTAATTTCCACTTTGTCAAAGACTTTATGTAGTACAAATATACAATTACTGTAAAAACTGTTTCTGTTACTAATAAAATTTTCATTTCCACTGCAAAGATTAAGATCTCCCAATTTTCCAAAACAGTTTATAATTATAATGTATCCTCAATTAAATTAAAAGACACCAAGAGAATAATAGAAATACTCTGTGTTTTCAAACAAAATAATGGGAAAAAAAACTAGAATGATTTTTGAGCAATTTAGTTGATTATTTCCAAGACTAAAACTCAGTACAAAGCCCAAATATGAACGGGCCTTTGTATGGGGCCCCCGTGGACAGATCAAAAGGGGGTGATCCCTCCTCTCTGTGCGAGAGGAGCACCAACACAGCTGCCACTACAGGCCAAAGCTGCAATAAACATTGCTCTAAGCTTCTCAACTAAAGCAACTTGGCTTTCAAAATCCAGCCATTAGAACTGCTACTCACTCCTTCAGCTCTTGCATTGTGGAGAGAAGGCATAGACCATAACTCTTGCAGTACAAGAAGGGATACGAAGTCACTCATCACCCTCTTGGCTTTGTGTGTCTTTACTGCTACTATGCCACAACATGAAAGAGCTGCGGATTGAATAGGTAGTTTCATACAGGATGCGACCAGGATTAAGTCCTTTAAACTGTTCTATCTTCTGCTTAAAGATACATAAAATTAATTTTTCCAGGTGCCTGTTTTTGTTTGCTTAGATGCTCATTCCTGAAGCACTCATGTCCTTTGTCCCCAAGGGACTCTCTGTTCACAGTAAATAAGTAACTGCAATGAACTGCAACTCCATCTTAAATGCCTGTCTGCTGGAGTCTACCCTACTTACAACAAAAGACAAAGTAGTGGAAAAATCTAGAGAATAAATAAGGCTGCTTTTCAATTACCTGGTCTGCTGTAATGCTGAGGAGAATGGGAGGTTGGAGTGTAGCGACCGTAGCCCAGCGAACCAGCAGAGCTAGGACTTGATGTCCTGTACTGCTTGAAAGATCTGTCATCTTGGTCTCCCTGAGAGGAAGTAAGGAAATATACATCATTAAGTAAGATAAATAACTTCTGAAACAGGCAGAATATGCTGGTTTGCATGTTTCTGTGGATGTAGGTGGAAGACAATGCTGTCATAACACTCCATGCAATCCCAGTCGAAATAAGGTGGCTTTCAGCCGTAAGCACCTCCACCGCTGCATGAGCAGAAGAGCTCTGCCAAGCACCAGAGAATGGTCATGTTCCCACGAAAGTCAACAGACA
The DNA here is from genome assembly GCA_013400615.1 of Syrrhaptes paradoxus. NCBI lineage: Eukaryota > Metazoa > Chordata > Aves > Pterocliformes > Pteroclidae > Syrrhaptes > Syrrhaptes paradoxus. The sequence goes on along the minus strand of VZTO01018627.1, from coordinate 61,762 downwards.
CATGCATTTTAAATGATGATATTTGAAAAGAATATAACACTGCAGAAGTGTTCTTTCAGGACAGTGTAATTCCCTGAACATACACAGGTGGGTGGAAGATGAGTTCAGGTTAGTGTAATAGTACTATGGTCACTTTGTACCCATACAAATGGCTGCATAATGGTTACAGACAACACAAAAATCGGCATTCATTACATCACAGAAATCACTCTGCTGTATAAATTGCCCAGCATACCATATTACAGCATGGTCATTACTAGCTAGGTAACTGATATAAACATTCATATACAGCATCAGCATTAATACTGCAGCGTTGTGCAAAGCAAGTCATACAACCCATTTCTCACTAAACCTTGGCTTCAACCACTTAAAAACCACATCCACCCATTCCAAACCCCTTGCTCTCTATAGCTAGTTAAATTACAATTGAAATTTGCATTTAGTGTCTTCTTAACAGTAAAAGCATTGCTTAGTGAACTAAATGTGGAAACTACTTTTTGTAAACTACACACACAAGCAAATTCAATTTTTTTGTTTCTTTTAAGACAAGTGAGAATTGTCTTGAATTAACTTCAAACTAGAACAAGTCAATATAACCTGTAGATGCTCCCTTATGGAAAGTCGTACTGCAAAAAAATGCTTCCCCTCTCCTATTCCAGCAGGAGTGTGTGAGGATATGCTATATTATAGCAGGTGTTCGTCACTTCTCATGAATCCTGGGACATCTCTAGACATCTGTGTGACTCCAACTGGATCATTCATCATCCAAACACACAGGAGACCCTACTTAGCCCCATCATCATCTCCCAGGTTGCTATCAGGACAACTTAATTACATCCATCCATTTAATAACCCTTTTAACCCCTGTAAAGAGAAATACAAGCAATATAGCAATGTCTAGAAAGTCTTGCAATACCATACGATGTTAGCTAAAGGTCTATGATGTATCCAATTGCATGATACAGTGATATTTTCTTCTAATAAAAATCCCTGCAACAAAACTGGTGCAGATGATGATGCTTGAGCACCTGATCACAGACTCTTTAGAGAAAGACAGCAAGAACGGCAACGTTGGATAACCTAGAGAATTCACATAAAGTGAACCATGGCAGCACCAACCTCAGTACCAGTGTCACTTCTGGAGTTTAATAGTATGGGTGTTTGCTAACTGATAGCTAATTTAAAGGAAATTATTATAAGCTTCCAAAATACCAAGATTTCATATTAATTATTTCAGACCTTACCTTTTGTGTACATTGTGTCTCTGTAAGGAACAGTCATTCAAGTTCATAAAATCCAATATTAAACAAAGTACTTTTTTATTTCTAAACTATCAATTAAATTATATTTGCATTGGTTAACTTCTCTCTTTAACCAATGCTCATAGTGACAGTTGATGATTTACAATCCTTAATGAAAATTCACAGTTCTCCACTATTACCATAGTTTAGCAATATAGTTCTCTTAACATGAAATTGGGATAATGGGGGAATTAGCCAGACCTGGGATATGTAACCGAGTTACTACCTGGGAAGCTATGTGAAATGGTTTCATAGCTTTCAAGGTGATGTTTCTTAAAAAAGTGACCAGCTTTGATCATTAATGCACATCAAAAAACACAGACCTAGAAGTTCAGGTATGTGCAAATGATTTAACAGTATGTGTGCACAAATAGCATACATAGTTTGACTATTTGTGGAATAAAAACATAAAAATAAAAATTTAAAAAAAAGAAGAGAAAGCTATAACAAGCATTAATTCAAGTCAACCCAAGCTGGCAGCTTTAAATGTGAACATAAATCATATTTACAAACATAGTTTATTTAGTAGAGCTTGAAGAAGTGACCACAATATGACCTTTATTTTGGAAAGCAGAATCACGGATGACAGTGGAGATAGATGCATACAGATGACAATCCAGTAGCAGAGCACGTATTCAACACAAGTAACACTGTGAAAAACATAAAATTATAAAACCCCATGCACTGTAAAGGCAGGAGGCAAACACCACATTTCAGATGTTGCTGGTTATCAATATGACCAGGTTTATGCAGCACAAAATGGGTCAACACAACAGAACAAAGGCACTGGGGATTACCTCAGTAGGTGTTGGAGGGAGCAACTGAGGTGACTGCAAACAGCAACACACAACAAATTAGTGACACAGATTCATGCATGATGTTACTTGTGAGAAGAACTACTCTTAAAATATCAATATCCATGTATAACACATGACAAGGTTACGAAGAACACCTGTCAGTTAAGTTAGGGCAATTTGTCTTATTTATTTGTAAAGAAGCAAATGAGGAATAAGATAGAAATAACTTCATATAAAGCTTTTGTTCATTTATTTACTACAAAATCCTGGAGTCTGGTGAGGCCAGCATGGTACCACAGAGAGTGCTGCTAGTCGGGAAACCCACACTTAAAGCAACTGCCTGAAACCAGACACAAGCCTTATTTAAATCTCCATTGAAGCGGCTGGACTAGAACTTTGTTGCTCAGAGCTGGCTGTTTTAAGGAAAAGGAAAATCTCTGTATTATTTAATTTTTAACTAAACATTGGGTAATTTGAAAATTTGTTCTTCATTTATTTTCCTTTCAAAATTAAAGAATAAACTGAGTTAGGTGAGCAGAAATCTACTGAAAGTGGTGCAGATGCAGCCAGGATGCTGAAATTTGGAAGACAGGATATACATACATACAAACTGAGGGACAAGAGACTGGAGAGCAGCCTCACAGAAAGCAATCTGGAGGGTGTGGACTGATAGCAAGTTGAATGTGTGTCAACAATGTGCTCTGGCTCCCAAAAGGGCCAACCGTATCCTGTGTCCTGGGGTGCATCAGGCACAGCACAGCCAGCCAGTCAAAGGAGGTGATTGTCCCACTCTACACTGCACTGGTGGCAGCCCCACTTCCAGTACTGGGTGCAGCTTTGGGCAATCCAATATAAGGACATCAAACTAATAGAGTGTGTCCAGAGGAGGGCAACCAAGATGCTGAAAGGCCTCGAGGGTAAGACTTAAAAGGAGCAGCTGAGGTCACTTGATTTGTTCAGCTGGGATAAGAGAAGGCTGAGGGGTGGCCTCGTGGCAGTCTGCAACTTCCTCAAGGGGAGCAGCACAGGAGGAGGGGCTGATCTCCTCTCTCTGGTGATGAGCGACAGGACACGAGAAAATGGAACGAAGCTGTGTCAGGGGAAGTTCAGATTGGACAGTAATCTTCTTCACAGAGAAGATGGTCAGTCACTGGAACAGGCTCCCCAGGGAAGTGATTACAGCACCAAGCATGTCAAAGTTTAAGAAGGGTCTGGACAACACTCTTAGTCATATGGTCTATTTTTAGGCAGTTCTGCTAGAAGCAGAGAGTTGGAACTGATGATATTGAGATATTCTATGATTCTATGATATTTTTCCCCTGGCAGTCTCAAGGATGTAAATATCTGGAACATCATGAAAATGTGCATGTTGGCTTGCAAGCACAGCCCAAAATCTCCTCCTGGTTAGGCACACAGAAACAGATGACTGGACCCCACTTTTTTATTTTTTAAGATATCACTGTGGTCTTGCTGACACAAATGCCTACCTACATCAGCACAGACCTACATGAGACAGCATAAAGCGGGTGATGAAAACACTGTAGATGTCTCCTAAACCAAGGGAAAGGGCCCTCATTCATGATGTGGTCCCTTATATCTTAAGCTATATGTTTACTGAAAAGGACAATGACTCCAGCTGTCCCAATAAACCCCTCCTGTTGTGGTCTCATCCCTGAGCTACTCACTAAAAGCAGGTGACAGCAGCAACACCCTCTTTGCTGTGATTTTATTTCTTTGGTCTGTTGGCTATTTTGGAGCTCAACTGCAATTACCGTCTATTCCACTTCTGAGAGCGCGATGCTGAAGTTCCCACAGTTCACAGCCGCTGGGTCTCAGCAAAGGTCGGACTGCCACCAAGATGGGCAGTCTCACCATACCACCAGGCGGCTGTCCTGCACACTGGATCTCCAGCCTTCAAGTGACAGCACGAAGTCAGACCACACGAGGGGTTCAGAAGAAACCGAAGCCCTAGCACAGCCAGATGGACACTTGCTCTGGCAAAGGAGCAAGTGGCCAAGGAGATGCTAAGAGCAGGCAGGGGGAAACTGCCTCCAGCAGCAGCAGCACAGATGCTGGGTGTGATGGTTTTACAACCATCACCTCGGAGGGGGTACAAGGAGTGAGTCCTCACAGGAATGCAACGTTGTTTAGTCTGTGCACCTCTGCCTAGCCTAGATGTCACCTCTGTCAAGTCGAGATGTAACGGGCAGCTGAGGAGGGCCACAAACTTTATCAGCACCCACAAATTTTTATGTAGAAAGGAAATGTTTATACTCCATAGTTTCAGGGCTACTGAGCAGCTTTCAGTTTTGTGAATTCAGAAACATGAATACCATTTAAACCCTTTACCAGATACGATCTTAATTATTTTAGCATACATTACAATAGAGCTACTGTGGTTAAGCATTGTGCAGAGAGGGTTTGGAAAGGAGTCTGCAAAACCTGTGTGCTGCACTTTACCTGAGCATAGTACCAAGATTTTAGTAGTAAAGTTTAAATGGTGTAAGTGACAGCAGGACTGGGACTATTATAAACAGTATGGTTATTATTTATAGTATTTATTTATACCCATTCACTTAGGGAGGACAATGCTGACTTTCATTCTAGATCACGCACATCTTGATAATATACCTAGTATATATAAGAGGTTTGATTTGTAAAAAAGTATCTAAACTTATAAAAGAAACTCAAACTAAGGGTAGATATGGTTAGAGAAGAAAAGCTAACTTTCATGACAGGAGTTATATATAAAGATGCTTCATAAAAAACAGTAAGATTATATTCAATCAGATTTAATTAGCACAAGCTGTGTAATATTAGCTCTGCATATGAATAGGTTGAAATGCATGCGTGACATGAGGATGAACTTTAGTAAGGGACAGTTGAAAGGAACATGTGCATAGGAACATGACACCATTGTCGTGTTACCAAAATAACATGGTACACTTCAAACAAAAAAAAAAATCATGAAAGACATTTGGATTTGCTTATGATTTTTGCATTATAATTCGCAATGGCTCCTGTTTCCTACCACATTCATGTAGAACTCCTCTCATAGAAAAACATGCTTTAATTACATGTCATCTGTTTAAAAAACAATCATAGAAAGTAATTATTTAGTCTCCACAAACTAAAAAGTGAAATGAACATCTCACTTGTTTTTGGAAGGCTAAAATGCCTTGTGAATGAATGGATGACATGACTCAATTAACTGAAGTTATATTTTTTTTTTAATTATGCACATTTAAGACTTTTTAGGAGCATGTTTCATGATGCACATAAAATCTCAAATTCATAGTAAAAAAAAATACCCATATTTCTGTACCTCCCCATAACTATGCCTGTCATCTGAAGAGTAACTGATATATGGAGAATAGGAGATCATATCTGGGCGGTCAATGTTATAGATGGCTTTATTTTTAGGAAGAGCAGCCAAATCCCTGTAGTCAAGAATTTCATCTCCAAGCTTTGCCTAAGAAAAGGAGGAAAGAAAGCAGTAAGAATAAGAAAGAATATGATCAGGAAGCAATCAGAAAAGGACAGATTCATGCAGGTAGAACAGTCATCATCACAGTAATAAACCACTTATTCCTATTTGTGCACATTTGATTCTCTTATATTTACTACACAATGCTAAATATTACCTCTGTTTTCTTTCATATACTGGTGCTTTCTACTTGCCTTTGTCATTTGGCTAATAGGAGTAGCATGGCATGACTTCAGTTCCCTTGGTTATATCCCACTTACTGCTAGCTCACAGAGACATGTGGGACAGACACAGTAGTCTTTTTCAGTCAAAATGCCCTTCATTTTAAAGTGGTTCCCCTACCATAAGCAGTAGTGAATAATCAAGTACATATTTCCAACATATACTGTCCAGATGCTGAAAAAATTAGTCAGGTCTTTAATTTTTTCCATTCAGCTGTGTCCCACAGCTTCACCTCCTTTTCTGACTAGCCCTTAATTATGGGTCACAAACCAGCAGATGATGGATTGGCACCACGGTGGATTAGTTGGAAGATCACAGATGCCACTTAAGTAAAGATCAAATCCTCTCATTTGACTCACACAGTCAACAGAGGAAAAGGGCTGTGTCGCTCCCCATTCTTCTCTTAGTACGCTTATTTCAAAAGTATAATTATAAAAATGCCACATTTGCACATATCATACTTTGGAGAATGGTAATTTGCACCAAAGCTGTATCCAGCACACACTGTCTTGTAGATACGATGACAAGTTGGCCACATTGAGAGCAGAGAAATGAGCAGCACAATCATCTCATTTCCAATTCAGGTTTTGCAGAATGATAAGCTCTTTGTTGGCAACAAAATGATGAGTGAATCTCACTATTCTCTGAAAACCTCAGTATGATCAGCTGTAAACCTGTAGTAATGCTTTCCACACGCAAAAACATGAAAGTATCCAGGATTTATGTGTGCATTGATTATATTTTTTCTCAGTAAGTGCTAAGAAAAGTTCAGTAAGTTTTCCAGGAAAGTTATCTATTAACTTATACAGGGAAAATTTAGTGTGACAACTTTCATTTATCCCTTTTTCTAGAACAATGTATGAATTTGTGCAAATGTAAGCAACACGGAAAGGAGGAAGACTCCTCTTAACTAAGAAAGTAGAACAAAGCTGCCATAGCCATCACATATTGTCAACCTCAAAATTAATGAAAAAAATGTATTTGAATCAAACGTGATTCTTTAGTGATCTAGAGATGTAACCTTTCTTGCAGGGCCTTTAAGAAGCTAAAGAGCAATGAAATAGCCTCTTAATGAAAATAAATCTCTCCCTACTGAGAAGCCAGTGGCAAGCTCTGATGCAGGGATTGGTCATGCAAAGACAAGGAGGAGTCTGTACACCAGGTGTGTTCCAGGAAAACTCTGGGCAGCTTGTACCTATGAGGGAGGCCAAGAAGTCTGTGACAGTTTCTTTTTTAAGGTATCCCAGGGCTGTGAAGATTATTCTAGTGAACTCAAAGAGGTTCAGAATTGGGAATATTTAAATGTGAATTATGGTAATTTTAGCCCCTCCATGTAGAAGTGCAACTTGAGATCCTCCCACTAGGCTTCAGAACTGTCAGGAATAAAACTTATCTAGTTATGTAATTCCTTTCAGTTTAAATATCAAAATGTAGGCAAATTTGGTTGGAAAAACACCTCAGAGATACAGTTGCTTTCTAAACACTTCATTCTACAAACATTTGGCCTACACTGATTTTTATTTTATTTGTTTGTATTTTAAACTAAATGAGTGGAATTCAAACATGCTAGGGAAGGCTGAAATTGCAGCCAAGAGGCTTTAAGCCATTTCTTCAATAATCTGATATTTTGGACTCTGTTAAAACCATGCTCTAAGTTTAGAGTATCTATTTCATTTGTAGTATGCAATTTTGCAATTGTATAATTGCAAATACGATCTGTATAAAAATACAATGTGATTTCTATTCCTAGGATGAGAACATACAACACAGCCATGTGACTTAACCTAAACCTTCCCGTTGGATATATCTTTGCAGGGAGCATCTAATTCTCTCTTCATAAAATTTATCTAAGTACAAGGAAGGACTTTTATTTAAATCCTATTTAATAGCATAAGTTAGAAATTAACTGATTTTTAACTGATTTAGGGACTTGGAGGGAGCATCAGCACTGGGGTAAATTTCAGTCTGGATATAATGAAGCCATCACCAAAGATCATGAATGGGCACCAAAGATGCCCATTAACTTCATAGGGTGTAGGCCTATGCCCTCTCTCAGTGCAAGAAGACACCAAAGTGATAACAACGAATGAAGAAAAAGTGGTATGGCTTTAGTAAACCACCTGTACAAACCATGGTAAGGTTTAGTCAAAACATGTTTTGTTTTTTTCCTTCCCTAACCGACCACTCGACTGTGATTCAGGAACATGTCTCCCATGAGACAGCACACTGTTCAGGATAATTGCGTTGCTCTGACTTGATGTCTTTGAAAGTACAAGCACCACGAATTCATGGACGCTAAGCTTCAACTGTTTTCTCTAAATTCTCTTTTATTCAACACAGTACTTCACAGAGCTCATCAGTTCTTAAGGTAAACTTTCATTATTGGTTTTAATGATACAAATCAATGCTACGGCTGAAAGTGGCTGTCCTGTGTGCACCTTCCCATTCTGCTCTGCCTTCTACATTAGTATTAGATGTAGATGGCCAGGTCTCTTTTTGCATCTTTGGTTGGCTGGAGGTTTTTCCTGGGTTATTTTTTAGCTGAATCTGGTCTGATTTATCATACCTCTGTGTACCCATTAGTACTACCGTCAAGGAGGAGACAGGAAGACATGCCTGGAGAGGGACAGGGACACGTGTGAGTGTGACCTTCTTTTCAGTGAATTTTCATGAATTTAGGTTTAGTAAAACCAATCACAAAAATACCCAAGAAAAATTTTTAGCATCTCTGTATGTCATAATACTCCTGTAATAGAAAACAGATGCAAAAGATAGCCAAAGAATCATTTTGATAATATAGAAAGTCCAATAACATGTTTTTAATTCTTTTTATTTGCCTGTTCCTAAAAGCCAAAATCGGATTTAATCAATCTCACAGCTTGGACAATTAAGCAGTCAGAGATGAGACAGATATAGCAAGAAGTTGCATGCCTCTGGGGGATGTTTTTTTCCTAACTGACTCATATTTGCTAGAGAACTTTATTCTTTCACAGTTCCAGCTGCTCCTGAAGTATATTACAGTAACAAACATTAGAGTTGTGTGCTGATTTTATGATATCCTTTGAAAAAAAACACAAAGAGAATGGAGGTTTGTCCTTGACTTTTAACAGCCTGTGAAGCATATTTAAAGCTGTAATCACAAATATCACAAAAAACAGTACCACCCAACAGTTAGATAAATGTCACCAAGAACATATAAATCTTAGAAGAATGTTCATGCATATAAAAACAATAGAGTGATGTATGGCTGGAGAGATACAGACCATCTGGCCAAAGAAAGTGCTTACATGATAAGAAGTTCCTAGCGTAATGAATTGTCTTCATAGCAGTTGAGGCGACATTTATTTTTTTTTTACTAGGAAAATACCACTGGTATCCAGCAGCATGGAGCTCTGCTGGAAGGAGAACTCAGAAACACTGATGAGCATTTAGATAAGGGAGAGTTCCTCCACTTCTAGTTTAGTCTTACTCAGATAAAGGGTATATTGTATTCAAAATAATTTTCACTTGAAGAAAGAAGACAAGTTCAGCTCCAAGGCACTCTTTTGCTTGTTCTCAGTGTAGCAGACAAAAGTCCTTAAATATTTGTATAATAACTCTCCAGTAGTCAATTGCATCTCCAGCAATTTTCTCTGCATATGGTCCTATCCAATGAGAACAACCTGCCTACCTGATGGATACCTGGACAGGACAAAGAATATCCCTGGGAATACCGAAGTTCTCCAAGAGACGTTTGTATGGAACATGTCACACTTGTGGATTTTTTTAGCTATCGGTAGTAGCCTTGAGAATTGGGCCATGAACACGAGCTACAGCAATTATGACAAGCACAGTACACCTGGTATTGAAAAAAATACTCAGCATAAGCTTTTATCATAGTTGTTATTTTAAAGTCTCCCTATGAGCTTTCCAGAGCTAGCACTTCTTAGACCATAAACACATCAAAGGTCCTCTGAGGTTAGGGGCTGGCATTTGTCAGGGCCCGAGTCCCACAGTCACACACACAAGTGTTTTCATAAGCAATCATATGCTGGCTCAAGAGCTCGATTTAGAAAAGTTGTGTTCAAATCTAGGCTTGTAATCTACCTGCGGGCTGTACTGTTTACTTAACTGTTTTCTTTTTAGAAAGTACTGTGGTATTTTACATGCTTTTGTATAAGCCAGCTCTAATGGTAATGTAAGTGCTATAAATACACCACAAAAAAATAACAGGAAACTGCCAGAATTCTGTTATGGTAAATGTAGTATTCAAACATTTTAAAAGTGAGAAAGTAAATTCTGTTTTAGAAGAATCACCAACTGCAGTGGTTTGGAGACACTAGCTTTCACACAATGTGCTACACTGTAGGAGGAAGCATGGCGTTTTCCCCGCCCCTCAGAGGAATTTCACCATGAAATACTCACATAGATCACACGGCTTGGGGAACCTGATGTACTCGAAGCAGGTACAGAAATAATACTCTCAGATGAAGTCCTCGTTTCCTATTGCAGGAGAAGTGCAAAATAAAAAGATGAGAGGGACAGAAAATTTAACTGCTACTTCAAAAAGAGTGCGTGAGACATTTCATTTAATTTAGCCTCTACGGCTCAAAAATGGCATATTACAGCAAGCTCACAACATACAGGAATACCAAAGAGTTACAAATAAAAGAACACCTTCAGTCAATCAAACTGACCTTTGGAAAGGCAGAAGTTACTTTACATATGACTTTCCCCTCCCTTCAGAATGAAACGGCCTGGAGCACTTCTGGGCTGCCAGGACAGCCTTTGGGCACTATCAAGGACAGGTCAAGTTACAGCAGCTCCGAGTCTGGGGTCACAAGATGATATGGCAGCAGCATTTTTACTCTAAGGTTATACCATCAAACCAATCTACATTGCTTCTGGAACATGTCACACTACCATGCCATTCGCCCATAGCAAACAGCACGACACCCTGCAGAGCATCCTGAACCAGTCACCCGAGAGATTAGCTTTCCCCTCTCCAATTACAACACTATCAGATTAATTTTAATACTCAACTGGTTTTGCTCTGTTTTCAGTCATGCTGGCATTCAGAGTGTCAGACCTTTACTGCTTTCTTATTGGTAGGTTCCTTTATGATGAAGAATTTAATTACTTTTAAATAAAAGGTTGTGAGACACAACGATATTAACCATGAGCAAACAGGCCTGACACTCATAACTGAAGTTTAACCAAAGTTTACTATAAAATCAAGGGGTTTATATCCTCTTTTATCCAGAGATGTTAATTCATCATAAAATACTCTTTTCCATCTATGGAAAAATCTGTTCCTGATTGCAAAAAGTACATATGTTTCCGTGTGCTCTGAATGACTGCCATTTGCTGTCTCACCAAAGGCTGGCACTAGTAACTGGAGGTTACTACTGTTCAGACCCTTAACAGGATTTTAAGGATTTTTTTATTAAGTTGTCAGGTCAAGGAAGCATCCTTCCTACTACTCCAGTCTTTGCTTGAAATATTTACTAGCTTTTAGAGGCAATATGTGAGTATATCTGTACTGCACTGTGTTCACAGAGCAAACAAACTCAATTATCACAACTATCCTTCCACAGACTTTCTTCAGCAAAATAGTCCTATGGACTTCTCCGAGACAGTATGTGGAGATACTTATCCATATAAAAAAGATTCAGCTTCATTGTTTTGGCATGTCTGACTGGGATTTTTGAATTTTCTCCCTCTCATTTTCAGTTGTCTCACACTGAGGCTCTGGACAAGCTCAGAAGGACCAAGGGGACAAGGCAAACACTGGCATGGAAATAGAGTATTCTCTGAGAAATACTTGTGGCTGCCATTGAAATAATCATTCAATGTGCACAGTATAATTGCACTGAGCTTCTGCATAGTTGAAGCATATTCCAACTTTCTAGAACTTGTGTAAATGACATGGAAGTGTCATCAGTGCATGTCCCTACAGAAGTTCCAATGCAGTAGAGAAAAAAACCAAACTGAATAAAACTTAACTATTTCAATGTTTTAAACCCTGTTAAAGTCAAGTGACAATTTTGGACTAACCTCAGGACTCCCTAGATAAAGCTTCAGAGCTTCTTTCTGTGCCATGTGCACCACTGGAGTATGTTTTAAGATCACACAGTATAGCATGACCTTAAAACACATAACATACCTGGGCTGAACATATTTAATATATTTTAATAAATTCCTGGAGTGTTTTCAGGGCTTTCCTCAACTTAGAGTTGCCATCTTGTTTTTAAAAAGAACTACAATCCATTAAATTTTCTAACTTTTGCAATCAAACTGTAGAGTGTCATCTTTCTAAGGTACTTCTGCAGATTGCTTCTGTGCTTCCTTACGCTATTCAGTTACTCCCACAAATTGTCCCATTTCTCCTCCTGATGATTGAAACCTGCTCATTCCACATGTCACACCTGCTCTTTATTCTTTTGATGTTCCAATAACCCTTTTAGCATCCCCAGTGCATGAGTACTGCACATAATCTCCTCGTTTTTACAACAAAAACTCACGTCTCAGTTGATTCCATTGCTTCTGTTCCGTTCTTTTCTCCATACTACCTACTTTTATACTCCCTCCACATACCTCTTTTTCCTTTATGCCTTTTGGTAATCCTTTCTCTTGCTACTTTGATTTCTTCTGTCTCTTACAGCTTCATCCCTTCTGCTTACAATCTCACTCTCCTGTCATTTTTCTTTTTGCTGTCACTCTCACGACTTCTTTTTTGCTTCCACTCCATCTCCAAAGTTTTGGAGTGTGCTGACACTTACTCCTGCTTTTGTCACCTACTTTTATTACATGCTAGGCATACATCTATACATAGAAAGATAACTTCTAAAAACAACAAACTGCAAAGCTTGATGAGAAAATTTCTCAACAGTATATCCCACCCCCAAGATTGCAAGCTATGTTGAAAAGTCCATTACTGCCCTCTTTGAAATGGCATCCTTTCTTCTTGGTTTATATGTTCAGTAATGAACGTAAAAACCAAAATAAAGATAAAAAACCTGACAGAAAAGGAAAAATGACTAGACTTGGAAAAATTTGTTGAGCTCCATTCTGGCTTTTTTTCCTACTCAGGCAAAACTCCCACTGACTTTCAGATACAGATGTCTTCCCCTCTGCTGGGGAAGGGACAGACTCCCAGTGCTCAGGAGAGATGTATTACAAATGAGTCAGCCGTTGCACAGTATCTTACAAGTACCCTTTCTTTGCCTTTGTGAGGAAAAGGCAGCCAGTGGGAAGCCAGTACAACCTCATCCACTGTCTTTCTTTGAAGAAGAAGAAGAAAAAAAAAAGCTATTACATTTTCAATAAATTATATAGGGTTCTAGCCCTGCAATTTCAGTTACTCAGGCAGAATAAAATTCTCAGGAAGCCTGAAATACTGCTTAATAGTATTAGGCTGAATCAGCAGCACTTATTTAAGTATTTTGACAATTTTAAATGCAATTTTAAACAATACATTTCATACTGAAACACTACTTATGTGATATTCAGAGCTCACCATGAAGAATACCAGAACAATTGCTTCCCAAACCCAAGGGTACAAAAAATACAGCCAAGATCCTTTAGGGTAAAGCTCAAACCAATTTTTTTTTCAAAATTGTAATTTAGTCAGAGATGCACTTGCTAGCACTTTAGATTTGTAAACACTCTTTTTATAGCTGCTGCCTGCTGTTCTGACTTGTCCCATGTGCCTTGTCTCCCAACCTTGATGAATCAAAGCCGAGCTTTTTCAAACAAGGATACCAGGGTACAAGGATACAAGGATATCACTTAAGCATCAGAAAATAGCAGAACTGGAAAACCCCATTCTTGGCTTTCTCTTTAA
>VZTO01018627.1:19158-47971 GCA_013400615.1 Syrrhaptes paradoxus | reverse complement strand
CTTACACATATAATGCTTAGATCAGCATTCTCCTGATGCTGTAGCTTGAATCACTAAAAGCACAGTATTTATATTACATTAATACATTACATTAACCTACTAGATTTCTTTCATTCTAAATTAAAAATTACAGTATCCTTGCTTCCATGCCTGCTGCAAAAAAAGGGATAGAGAATAAGATGACAATGGAATAACAAGGTATTCTTACCTTGTTTTTTTCTTCAGCCTTTGCAGCCTGTCTACAAACCGGATGCCAAATGGATGTACCTGGAAAGTATATTTAAAGTTTTGCTTAGTTCAGTTCCCCAATGCTGTGGTTTAACCCCAGCTACCAATAAGCATCACAGAGCTGCTTGCTCACTCCTCCCCAGCAGGATGGGGGAGAGAAGTGGAAGAGTAAAAGTGAGAAAACTCATGGGTTGAGATAAAGATAGTTTAATAGGTAAAGCAAACCTGCATGTGCAAGCAAAGCAAAACAAAGAATTCACTCACTACTGCCTGTCGGCAGGCAGGTGTTTAGCCATTTCCAGGAAAGCAGGGCTGCACAATGTGTAATGGAGCTCCTCCAGCCCAACCTCTTGCTCAGAGCAAGTCCCATTAGAATAGGCAGCTCAGGGCTGTGCCCAGTTGGGTTCTGCATATCTCCAAGGATGGAGATCCCACAGAATCTTTGGTCAATCTGTTCCACTCTCATGGTATTTTTTTTTTCCCTTTTACGTAATCAGAATGCCCTGTACTCTTACAATACATACTTTCATAATAGCTTGGCCCAGTTCATACTAAGTGGCACACTGGGATGGGATGGAATGGTATAGTGTTGTGGCATTCAATACTAGCTGAAAATCCAGTCTTGCTTTCTGAATTACTCATTGTACTGACCCTGCACTTCCTACATGTTTGTCTCATACCTAAAATACTAAGGAATTGCATTAATTCAGGGGAATATCCATCCTAGAGGAAGCAGTAAATACAGAATGAATGAATTCTGTACTGCATGTAAGTACTGAAGAGAGTATTGTCAACTCCAGAGATACAAGTAAACACAAGTGTGAGCATCAGTCACAAGGGAAAAAAAAATATTAAATAGTTGAATATAATGTGCAATAGTCAGTGCTCAATGGAAGTGAAAGGTGTGTAACTATATAAAATAAAAAAATTGTTTGTAAATTTTAATAGTAAAATAGTTTATGCCAGTCTGAGCTTAGACAAGCTAAAGCTCTGCATAGTTAAATAATATGAGTGCACTGCAATTTCTGCCTGACTAAATGGGAAGCTGAGAACTTTTGTGTTATAAATATTTAATGGTGAGCACCAAAAAGATTTATTGGAAATGCTTTGTTTTCACAGCAGCTTGATAGTTTTCTAACCAGTGGATTTTGGAAACAAGATAGAAACAAAAAGTCTATTTCCCAGAAGACAGATGGAGATAATTAGAATTTATTTCACAAAAACAACACAGACAAACCCTGACTCAAGTAAAAAGACTATCTATAAGTACAGACTGGATAAATTATGTTTACTAAGTCACTGAAGTTTTTTGGGACTGAACCACTAACATCTTTACAGCACCTTTAAATTCAATGCTAATTCATCTTCCAATTACGAGTGGGTTTGAGCTTGCCCACTGAACGCATTTGTACCAACTGCTGCATAAGTTGATGTAAAACTTTCAAAAGGTTTTAAGAAGTATCTAGATCAACTTTTTTTTAATTACTCTTATTTGTGGTCAAGCAAAACAGGCTGGGAAACTTTTTCACACAGAAGAGAGTCCTTTCACCCAGAAGTCAACAGCTAGGTGACCACTCATTACTCTACTTCTGCTAAGGAAGATGCAACACCTAAAGGAACTTTACAGTAGTTTATTAAGAGGATGAAGAACAAGTTATAAAACCCTGGGCTCTAACACTTTTTATTATCTAACACATCAGGTCAGGCAGTCCAATACTTAATCACAGATCTTTCATTAAGTTAACACTAGTTTCTAATGGAAACCACTCTTCATGTGAAGACAAAGTGCATGATTGTAAGCTGGTATGAATGTTTCATGCATCAGAAAATAAAGTGAACAAGATGAGTCCAAATTAACAGGACCCATACATTCTTTGTGATTACTTGAATTAAAAATCAGCACAAAACCTAACAAATATCCACCCTTAGAACAAACTGAACTGAAAAAGAAGATTCACTGCAACTCAGTTTCAGAGAGTTTGAAATCTAGAAACAAACATGTAGTTTGATATCCTTTTTAAAGCATTGATTTCCCAGGGGATTTTAGCACTGCTACGCTACTTCGCAATCGGAAGAACCACAGCATTTTTTGGCTCCTGAGGGAGAATCCATGAGCACAGACAAGGATCATTATGTCCTTTAATGAGCTAGTTCTTGTTGTAAACCAAACTGACAATAAAATTGTCATTTTAAATAACATATTAAACTATAATTAGATCTGAGGCCACTGTTGTGTTTTAAATAAAGTAACTTTTCCAGCTTAATGAATGATTTCAAAGTACATTTCTAGAAAACTGTGGACAATTGCAAAGCTGTAATACAGAACTGGGCAAGCATGTGATTTTAGGATAACACACCAGCCTTGCAGTTCCCACATCCTACTGAGTTTCTCCTTTCTGTTTTCCTTTGAAAAAAATGCTGCCAGTCAAAGACATAAGCAAAAGCCTTCATTTTCTCTGGTGTCTGACCCTGTATTTAACTGTGTAGACATCATTTTGTTTGATCAGTTTAGTACAGCTAAAAGTTGCTACACATGAAATACAGATTTTAGCACATATCTATATTAAATAACTTTTTTTTATTGTACAAGTTGTTCTCTATTATCACCAAAATTCCTTGACAAGAAAGATTGAATCTGTCCCTGCATAGCTTTCTCCTATGTGAAGCAAACTTATGGCTGCATAAAACAGAGGCACATTGTCTGGTAAGGGCTTCAGCTCCATGGCAGCCTCTTCTCCACCCTCTGAGGGTGCTCATGGCTAACTGAGCACAACTCAGGTAAGGACCTTCAGATTTTCTCCTTGTACCCAAATGGGCAATGGGTACAGAACTGGACTTAGGACTGCAACAGCAGCTTTAGGGTACCTGCTGTCCCCTATGTGTAACTTTCATCTGGGATCATTTCTCACTGCAGAAAAATCAGTTTTTCAGTAAATGGAACATTTTATAATCTTCACTGTCAAGTACTTCCATCTGCAGGAAATAACTACTTCCACTCATCCTTTCTATGATTCACGCTTGCTATTGGATTCAAACTGAGAGAGAAGTCACAGTGAGTAAGAAGTAACAAGGGTTTGTTTTTGCTTTTCCTTAGCCTACACACTGCATTCTTCACTTTCTTGGTAGCTGTGAAGTGACAATATGTGCAAAACAGTTCAGCTATGCTAGTAGGTACAGGTAAGAGGGCCATGCTGCCAAGTGTAATTGGCTTGGTTTTGGAGGTTTTGCTTGTTTGTTTGTTTTTACCTTGAAGATACATTTCTTCTCCTTCTGCAAACATCTGACTGCACCTGACACATCGTGCGCACGTTGGGTGATAATGCTTTTCTCCTGCCTGTTTGGGAAAAAAGGTACAGATGATTAAGTACACTCATCAATTTAGTAGCTTCACTGTGAGGAGTTTTTCTTTCATTCTCTAGAATATGACTAATTAGAATAAATTATTTAATGCCAATTAGCTCAATAATCTCCTACAACCACCATACTTACATTTAATTGTAGGCAATTCATGATTTAAAATGTAATTACGGTCTTGCACACACATAAAAAGTTAACATGCAATAGTTAAGTCTCTGAATTTACANTTCCACTTGAATATGAGAAAAAACTTCTTTACAGTGAGGGTGACAGAGCACTGGAACAGGCTGCCCAGAGAGGTTGTGGAGTCTCCTTCTCTGGAGACATTCAAAGCCCGCCTGGATGCATTCCTGTGTGATCTGATCTAGGTGTTCCTGCTCCGGCAGGGGGATTGGACTAGTTGATCTTTTGAGGTCCCTTCCAATCCCTAACATTCTGTGATTCTGTGATGCAAACACACTTTCGCTGTAAACAACCATACTGTTTACCAAGTGCAAGGTAGCTTAGGACTCATCTGCAGAAGGAAGTTGGGAGGTCAGAACCTTGAGTGGGCATTTGTAATTCACTGTATGCTCTTCATGATCCTACTGAACACATACTCTCAATGCACAACAAGAACCATCTTGTCCAAGGAATGTCTGCATTATGCTTGAAAGTGGTTTGCAGGCAATGGGTACTAAAGGGCTTCCATGAAGAATGTGTGTAGCATGCCTACAGGACTGTAAGTTCAGAGTTGCCACTTTTGGGTATTGTGCATGAAATCCCTCACACAGACAAGCCAGGAGCTTTGCCAATTGTTCTGAGATTAATCCTCATAACTTAATACCACTATTTTCATTCAGAGTGAATGGCATAGGCCAGCCTCTCCAAACTGCACCTCTACCCCATCTTTCAGATGAAACTCACAAAACAGAATTCAACAGCCCTAAGCTGGCTCTTGCACATAACCCCAGCACTCCTCACTCTTCAAAACCCTTATAGAACTGAAAGCCAGATCTTGGCATCTCCTTCCTCCTCTTTGACCCCACACCCTTCCGTGTTAGAATGGCCCACGGTTTAAGGGGCTTAAGGTCAATGACAGTCCCATTACAAACAAAGGCCAGGAGACCAAGTAACTCTAAAGCTTAGAGTTAAATTAAACTAAGTCTGACTTCAGTAGAAATTCCCCTGGAGCTACAAATAGGCAAATTTTGGCCCATGTAGAATGTATGGAAAAAGTTAAAAGGGCATTGCATGTACCTTTAAGAAATGACTATCAAGTATTGTCCCACTGTCTTCAGCATGTAAACATGCTCTCACAGCATTGCACTATAAGTCCCTCTTCTATTAATCTAGAAATTTAACACTGTTACTACAGGGATGACTTGTCTTAGTCTTTTTCATTGACTGTCAAAGCCTTCAGAAGTATTTATACCAAAGAACATAATCTGTGTCTGGGGGCTATTTTTGCCATTCACAATATCAAATACAGGAGCACGATAAATTTAGGTTAAAGAATTTCGGGTTTTACTTCACCAGTGTTAACCTGGTTTACCCCTGAAAACCTGTTGCTGCATTTTAAATCAGGAATAAGGAAGAGCAACGCATCCCATCTGAATTGCCATTTTGAAAACAGCATTGTTGCAGTTCACTCTTCTTTTTATGGTGTCATTTGTGCAGACTGCTGGGTGATTCCTGCAGCTTTAGACATGGACAATAGTTACTGCTACCTGTGTCAACACCTTAAAGGATCATACCTTGAAGTATCAGTACTCGGCTTAAATCTCATTTTTAAAATCGCTTGACTGAGGGCAGGTGCTTAAGCACAGAAGGTTATTTAACTATCAAGAGATAAACTTAAATTTAGAATATCAAGCTGAAAAGGAACATAATTTCCCTTGGAAGATTTGTACTGCACAAGCAGTGCTAATGCAATGCATAGCCTCAATAATTCAATTGTTTTAGCACAGCTGATACAATTCCCAGGCTAACACTCCCCAGGAGAATTCAATTACTCCTTTGCTAAAATAAACTGTCAGAACACATTCTCAGATAACCTGGAAGCAACACAGAATAAAATCTATTTCCCTAAATTTAACAGCACAACCAAATACATCATTTTAATTCACTCTGTAGCATAAGTAATATCAACTAGCTGTAGAATGGTACAAAGAGACATATTTTTATAACTTAGATACAATTATAACAAAAATCAGGGGGAAAAGGTGGAGTGACCCTTTTGTTGATGCTCACACCAGCATAACTCCAATGGATTTTGCATAATTACCTCTGATTTAAAATGGGACATACTCAAACTCTTCATACAATTCTAAGCGCTGACAGTCTTCTTTGTTCCACCTTTTAAATTATTTTTTTTATTATGTCCCTCTTCCAACCAAAGCACAGAAGACAAGACATGCTAGACTCTTCATCACTTTAAGTATTTATAACAGATCACACTATCTTTCTAAATGAAAGGTGATAGCTAAATCTGAGGTTAGGGATTTGAGGCAGGAATTAACTAATAATATTCCCTGATATGTCTATACAGTTAAGTTGATTAGATATCACAAATTACATAGGACAACACACCTGGGTGTGTTGGGTCTCAATGTGAATCATAACCTCACATGGGTACAGGTCAGGGAGGTTTTCATCAGTGGCCCTTTCTCTTCTGTCTTCAGACTGTTTCAGAGGATTTGTGTCACAGATGAACAATTGGATCCCCCAGAACCCCAAAATTTTATAAGCTTAGGGCAGCAACTGTCTTATGTTTTTGGTTTAGTTGTAATGATGGCCTCGTTATTTTTTCTTTTCTTGGTTATATTGATGTGAGGGAATTCAATGAAGCAAACAAATTCCTAACCATATGGTTACTACTTCTTTGCACAGTTTGAAAGCTCAGTTTGACAGATTGTTGTCTCAGTGTTTAATAAAATATCAACATGCACATAGCACAGAAGAAGTGACATTCATCTTCGTGAGATCTTTTATGGTTCAAGTTGTAGATTGTAAGAAACCACCTCAATATCCTACATTTGCTTCAAGACTGCACCAGGTCTTTGTGCCCAGGCATCCAGATGTGAAGATAGTATTATTATGAAGATCAACTTAAAGATTAATTCTCAGCTGAGATTTCCTCAAACCTGAAGAGCAAAGCATGCCCTTAGGAACATAGTACACTACCAACAGTTTCATTTCTCTTCAAGTGACTACACTAGCTTTCCACAACCACTGAGTCAAAGTCTCAGTGTATAATTTAAAGGTGGAGTCCAAACACTCCTTAACACTCTGAGACAAAGCATTATGAATTACTTCATTCCCTTCAGGTAGGGGGGCCACTTTGAATGGCAAATCTCTGTGCAGCATGAGGAACATTCTTCCAGCAGAGCTGAGGACCTCCCTGCACTCCCTGCCCACGCGGGGCACCACAGTGCTGCTGTCTGTCCCCCCAGGACATGGACAAGTAAACGCATGCTTCGCTTAAAACAGGATCAGAAAGCTCTGCAACAAAGTACATAGAACCACCTTTTCTCACTTTCCTTACCTTCAGGATTTGGACTAGATAAAAGAAGAATTAACTTGATGCGACAAATATGAATCCCATAATTTAAAGCACAATTTGAAGACAATAAGGGGTGCAATCCTAGAGTCTGCAGAGCAGTATGAACACCAGGCCTGAGAAACATGCAATGCTAGCAAAACTGGAGTAATTAATACTGCAAGGAATAACCTTAACTAGTTAAGGCTGGGTTTTAAATTAGCTGTCATCACTCAGGAAAAAGATACTACATTATTGCAGACAGCTCAGTGAAAACTTCTGCTCATTCCCTGGCTATGGCTGCAATAACTGATTAAGTGGTAGAATATATGAAAGATTATATGTATAATAATTGTAATTCTATCACAATGACATTGGTTGTCCGGCCTCTCATGCCATTGCTAGGAGTGTGATTGAAGTCATTTTTTACTGCAGTTGACAACCGCTTATGGATTGACACATGAGGGATTGAACCAGAGTGGCCTAGAGCTCAAAGCATGAGCTGAGTCCTGGAAAGCTAAGTCAGGATTTCTGAAGATTCTCTCACCAGTGAAGTCTAAATACATCCTATCTCACTGCATTACTCACTTAGTAAAGTAGCTAGTAAATGGAAGAAAGAAAGTAGACAAAAATCATTTAATGTGTTAAATAAACCCATAACTATTTGGTTCCTTTTCTCAGAATGAGTTTTCATTTATTTTTTCATACTTTTCCCTGTAAAAAAAATAAAAAAAAATCTATCTTATTATAAAAACACACAGTGGTAAGTGACAACTTTTACTGCTGGTAGCAAAGAGTTTGTGGAAATGAGAAAGGGCTGGAGTGCTGCAATGATTCAATTTTCCATTTTAAGGGTATAACACAATATAGGTTGCTGTAACAGTGCATTATTACCACTGAGCGTTATTTATTGAGGTAGGGCCAAATCCTCCCATCCTCATACTCTAAAAATCGCCAAACGAAGTCCTAACTGTACCCTACCCTGAACAAAGACAATGGAAGTCAGCCTGTGGAACACTAAGCCTGCTGGTATGCCAAGGTATGGTGTAGTTGCATGACCCAGAAACAAAACCCACAGAAGACTGGTATAAGAAGAAGAAGAAGAAAAGCTTTTTCACATGGAACAGATCTGATGGAGAGTTGGGTCATCAACAGACAACCACCCTGTTCAAGCAAAGGGAAACAGAATAAATTGAGCTGTTTATCTAAGCCTGTCTCCTTCCCTATCATTTCCAAACGATGAGCTCTCAGATTAAATAGTGGAAGTTTGAGGAGACTGCACGACCTCCGGGCAGACTGCTTCAAGGCTTAGTTATCCTCACATTGTTGTTTGTTTTTTTACTTTTATCCTTTCAGAACTTCTTTTCTTTCAATTTATGACAGTTTTCTCCTACTCTCCCACTTTGCACCTCAATCAGGAGCTCATCTCCACATCTGGTGAGGGCCTCCTCATAGATATGGGAATGCTGCTATTAGGTCCCCCTGAAGCCATCCGTTCTCCAGGCTGAAAAAGTCTAGCCCCCTGAGCATTTCCTCACAGGAGATGTGTTCCAGCCCCCAACCATCATGGTGGCCCTTCACCAAACATGCTCCAGTTAATCAGCCTCTTTCGGTTTGGGAGGGCAAAAAGCTGGATGCAGTATCCTACATGTGGTCTTGCAAATGCTCAATGAAAGCGGGTATCTTCAATCTACTGCTTGTGCTCCTGTTAAAACTGCCCTCTTGTGGCCTTCATCCTTGCCAGGGCACACGGCTCTCAGGTTTAGCTGGCTGTCCACCAGGGCCCGAGACATCCCATGTGCATTTTGAAGGACTGATAATTAAATATAAGACATGAAAATAAATCAAGATGTGCTTGATGTACCTCATACTGAAACGGAACATAAAATCAAGACACAAATGCCTGACAAATGGATCCCCTACTGCTTTCAGCTTATGTCCATATATTCATGAGTAGATCTGGGGAGAAAAACATCTTAACACTGGGTAAGGGAAGTTCATTATCCATCATTTTCAATTCATCATTAAGGAGAATGTACCGTCACTGGGAAATTTTTCCAGAGTATGCAAATCAGAACAGGTGGAACACCACTGAACTCCCTTATTGGATATTTAACTAACCCTGTTTATACTTCCCCATTCACTCCCCAAGTAACTATTTATACTGGGTATTAAAATATTATGTGAATGAACTGTCCTTTTTCTTACGTAGTAAAAATATACAGGAAATTGATAATAAAATACAGGTATAAAAAGGAAATTGAGATATTTATCTTTATGAAATTTAATAAAGTTTTTGAAGATATAGCATTCGACATTAAATGGCACAACCAGTCGCTGCACTGATTTATGGAGGCAAAGTCACAATTTATGTAAGTAAACGCAGTTCCTTGACTTTGTCTGAGCTAAGGTTTTAGTTCCTCCTTCCAGAACTATATTAGTTATTATTTAGCAACTCTCTGACCTAACAGCACAGAACTGTCCCAGAAAAATCTTCCTATCAAGTTATTCCAGCTACTAGGCTGAAATCATGGGGTTGTTCTTGCTTATTCCCACCTGTTAACACAACCCTCCTGTTCTTGGCCAGCACGTCAACAGGGAGTTGTGTGATGTGTGTTTAATCCTAAAGGCTGTGTAAAATCTAGAGCCCAGGTGTCTGCCTTTCTGTCTTTATCTCGAGAGTACCATGGAGAAGGTGCACAGCACTGCACCATCAAGCATTGTTCAGTGGATACACACTCATAACTCTGCCATTGCATCCACATAGTGGCATGTTGCATGGATTATACTGGCTCCATAAACTGGATTCTACAGGGTATTTTCAAATTAGAGTGATGATATTCAGAAAAATCAGATAACCTTTGCTGCTTGGAGCAGAATACTGTGCTCAATTACCAACTTTAAGAGTAACCACATAAAATCTCCATTCACATTTATAGCAAAGCCAGAGTTTTGCATATGCTGAAGGATTACTCAGTAATAATTGAATACAATACTGGTTCAGTCAGTAAACAGCTGTCATGTCATCTACTGGGTATGAAGGGACAGACAACATTAGCAAGGCAGAGGTATTTGGCAAAATATCTCTTGCTTATATTATACAACAGTGCCGAGGAGATAAGACCGTGAGAGCCAGGAGACAAAGACAGAATTATGTGGAGGAAAACTCTTACTAATTCTCTTAGTCACAGTGGACCTGACTCACCACTGAGTCACTTCAGCAGTGTGCCAGGGCAAATGAACCGTTTTCAACAGGGTTTACACCAGCGTAAATGTAGAGTAATGTTTTGAATCAATCCTTCTCCTCATCTTCTCCTTACTGGATTCATTTATCATCCCACTAGATGCCAAGACACAATCATGAGAAATGTTCAGTACACGCACCTGCAGCATTACTTACAGCTTTAGCTGTCTCACATGTGCAGTTATTTCATATTGTCTCGGTTCTGGCTCATCCCACTGTACTTTGCAGAGCCTTGAGACTTCCCACCCACATTTGAGTCATTTTTACTGCCTCCCACACACTCTTTATTCTTCCAGGTATAAAGTGCAGATCGCATGTACAATGGGGACATTTATCTAAGAACATTAGTAACTTACTATATACTGGACTCTCAGAAGCAGAAGTTTCTAACACTTGTAGGAAAAAAAAAATTAAAATACCCAAAGGGAATAATTAAGAAAAAGAAGGAATAGAAAGAAAAATTAGTACTATTATAACTGTAACCTCATTCGGTGACATCTGCAAACACATTCTGACTCAGGAGCGTTCAGCTCTGTCATGGTCAGACAAAAGCTGGAAAAGGCCAGTCGTGCATTCTTTCTACAGAATTTGGTACGTGATCTTGTAAACCAAAATGACTGATTTTGCACTCAGTTGCTTTTGTTATGCAACGAGTGATCTGCCCCTTTTGTCTTTTTCTTCTCAGCTTCACAGATTTTTCTTGCCACCCACTGAGGCTGCAAGAGGCTTCTGTTTTCCGTTTGCTAAACAATCTCCTTCATTTCTTTTCCTCTCCCACTCCTTAAAACCCACTTACAGGCCAAGACAAGCTACAGCTGGCTCTCACTTCTGCCATCCCTTGGTAGGGGAGAGAGATTGAAGAAGGAGAAAGATGGCTTGCAGACATATTCCCTTTCCTTTTCAACTTTGCAGCTGTGGATTTAGCCCACTCATTTCAGATGGGAAGAGTGAAGCTGCGACCAACACCAAACACCCCTGGAGAGGCAGCATGATTTATCAGATGAAGCCAGCACAGCTCTTTTCACACTGGTCATGGTGACCCAGGCAGCAAACATTCGAGGACAGAATCTGTCTCTCATTCTGTGCCTGAGTAAGGACTGATATTTTGGATTTCCAGATTTAGCTGGGACTGGAAATGCCACTGTCATATACAGAACTGACATTAATAGTCCTTCCTGGAAGTAGGAAGTTGCTACTTTCAGATTCATCTACACGTTTCCAGCTCCAGGTACTACTCAGAGGTTCTTAACTGGGGGAAAAAAGAAATACAAAGAAGCACAAAAATTGCTGAAGTTTAGCAGGATGAAAAATCTTAAAGGTGCACAAAGTGAGTCACATAGGCTGCTTTCCTGCTACTAGCAGACACACCAAACTATTGTCACATGTGCCAGAGCATCCTGGAGTTACTTTATCAACAAAGCCAATTGTCACTAAGTGCACTTACTGCTGCACCACTGTCATGGTTACGGGAGACAGCTGGAGGGAGGCGTTTGTGCTGTTGGCTGGATGAGGGGAAGGTACAAGACACCTCAGAGCAGTGGTCTGGCTGACCACAGCATGCCCCAGGCAGGAGTCAGAAGACGATGAGAAACAAAAGAAATTATGCAAAGTAATAGGATGAAGAACTGAAGACATCCAAAAAGTGCAACGTTTCACATTGTCAAAATATTCAAATTCTAGCAAATAGTACTAGATGATAATGCATCACCACAGCAACACATTGCTCAGAAAGGCACTGTAACTGGCATACTGTATGCTGTTTGTGTCTGAGGCTCAGAAGGTATCAAGGTGACTACTGGAACTACTGCCTTGATGCTTCAATTAGTCAATTAAGATAATTTAAGACAGTTAATGGGTATTACATTTTTGCATAATGGAAAGCAGTGGACAGCATTCACCTCTCTGTCAGGCTCAAGAGTCAAACTATACGCTAAAACTGTCACACACAAACCCACGCAGGCACAAATGCACAGCAGCACTACTAGGGACTTTTCCCATAAATACAAGAGAAATCCTCAACAGAAATGAAAGCAAGCAACTGGAACAAAACAAAAACAAACCCAGCCCAAACATGCAATTGTCATTCATCTGTATCAACCAGTTTCCCTCAAATTCTGAACATCTCTGTTATTCAGAAATAGCTTGCAAAATCCTTTACTTTGGTAAAAATGTAACAGGCTTAAGCTATTAACAAATGCTTCTCAGTGCTCTTAATAAACCTAAAAACTGAATTACAGGGTAAAAACTGCAAACAATTCCTTTTAACATGTACTGTTTTTCCTGATACATCAACAATCATAAGTTTTTAACAGTTCAGACAATAAACATGGATAGGTGTAGCTCTGCATTTCTTTCTGGAGGGAAGGGGTGATTGAAAAAGGGAATTGATGAAAGTGGGAGAAAGATAGGGTGAATGTATCTAAAACAATACAATTGGGCTACAGAAAAGGCTAAAAGCTAAGGTCAAACATTTGCATTGCTATTTATATGCTTGTTGATAGTATTTATAATGAAGCCTGTTTTAAAGCAGAAAGCCTAAGTCAACTGCCAATTTACCCAGCCAAGTTCAGACACTACACACTGATGATTAACCTGCCCTTGCAAACCAGCAGCCCCAGACAAATGCAAGTGGCACCAAAACAGAGACCGTTCTCAAGCAGCAAAACGCCTTGCATCCCAGCAGACACTATGCATTGAAAGTGCTAGTGTTTCCTACCTTAGATGGTTTCCTTTTGCAAGAGCTAATGCTGATTTATTTAGATGTATCTTTTTCCACAGTCTTCCTTCTTCTCTCCTGACGAGAGAAAACCGGTGTAGAGAGCAGTTTCTAACTGAAGATCAGTACTGACACTTGAATCCTTTTGCTTGCTCTGACAGCCTCCGCAAGGCTGCCCATGCTACAGGAAACCCTTCGTTCGTATAGACGGAGCCACTTTTATTGCATGTTTCAGTATTAATGTCTATATTATAAGCTGCTTTCACACATCACTAGGTTTTGTTGTTAGTGAAACAGCGGGGTAACAGACATTTCAGAATGAACCATTCTTCCACACTGCAGGCAGAAATTTGTACACCCTGCTGTAAAGAATTAGTCTCGTCTCTGCTATACCGAGAGTTTTGCAAAGGGAAAGGCAATTGATTTACCAAGTAGACATGGCTGCAAACAAAACCAGCTCAAGCCTAGGGCAAAGCAAAAACCAAACTACAAAAAATAAGATTCATGTTTTAATTAATAAGTCACTGAGGTATAAATGACATTTAATTGACATATAAATTATTGACATTTCTAGTCTCATTTCTGTCTAGTGCCTACTGCATTTGTTCCCTTATTTTAAAGTAACATACGGTTAGGATGAATAGATTTTTTAAAAAGTATTGATTATGCTTTTCTAGACATTTACACATACATAAACAAGAAAAACATTAACCCTTTCTTTCCCCACATGTACTGAATGTGATGCTGCCACGTTAGGGTGCCAAATACAGCAGTTGGACTTGTCTTTATGTTTAGCAAATGCTACAGCTGTTTCACCAGCACTTGTACACATTTATGTCACAGCGATGTAGCTGTAAATCAAAGGACAGTTGTCGACAAAAGTTTAGTCAAGTGCTGAAAATATCCCTCAGTGCTTACAGAAGCAGTTGGGTTGCATGTAAATAAGCCCCAAGAGACTTTTACAAAAGCGTAAGTTCCAGCATGCTACACTGTCAGCTTTTATTCACACAAAATGCAAACCATCAGCTAGTAGAGGCAAAGCTTCAGCTTGTTCATCAGCTACCAGCAGAGCTGGCTACAGATGCCTCCTAAGAGGCAGCTCAATCTGGCCACCATGGTGCTGCAGTGGCCTAATGGAGCAATCACACCTGACCCCCTCACAGCCTGTGCCACATTTGCCATCAAAACATCCCCAGAAGCTTATCTTTGAATATAAAGGCTTCCTCATTAGCTGAAATGGCAGATGAAGAGAAACCTCCCCAAGTCACATCTCACTATAGCCTGTCAATGTTAACAAAGCCACAGAAAAAAAAACAAAAACACAGTCAGTGCAAGATACACCCAGGGAAAGTACTTTCTTCAGAAACAGTGAAAGGGGTTATTATCATTGCACAAGGTAGTGGTGAGGCACTATCTGGAGAACATTGTCCACCCATGCTGAGAGAAGGTGGTTCTAGCTGGGAATGGACAGTGAGAAGGTCCACCAGCATCACCAGAAGAGCCTGGACCTGACTTTATAAGCAGGGGAGACCATGGCTTGTTCAGTTTTGCAAAATAAAAGTTGGGAAGAACTAAGACTGTTTTCTACAAATTCACCTTAGAGTTCATCAGTTACAGGGGAGAAGATCAAAAAGGCTAAAATATGTTGCTGGCTGCCACACAGCTTCTTTAGGCACTTCAACAGCCTTCCAAGCCTTTGCACAGCTTGCCATGCAGGAAGGACCAGGAGGTAGACAACCTACCTTTGCCTCCTCCAAGCTAAACAGAGCTAGAAGACAGATTAAGGATCATGAAACAAATTGAAAGTGTTTCTTGATTGAAAGGGGTTTGTATCAGGCTCTGAATTATCATGTGAAATATAGGTTATTTTTAGAAAAAAAGGCAATTACACTTATTTTATTTTTATAATATGCTCATTAGCACAAGTTGAAATTTTAATTAATAAATGTTTGTGATAGAAAGAGAAAAAATATTTTTAGTGCTAAATGCAGAGAAATAGATTGCAACACAACAAAAGGGATATGGCTGGTTATAAAAATCAACAGCTTGTTATTTTAAAATGTGTTTATTTTCTGTGTTATTGCATGATTTTAGCTATTGCTGGATTGGGAACAAGCTACAGCATAAGCACTAAAATAAACCCTTTTTCTTCCTAAAGGTTTTCAGTCAGCACTGCATTTTAAGTCAAATTACAAGTAAACTCCAGCCCCCTCTTGCTCTCCATTTAAGATGGTAGGTTTATCAATATATATGGTCAGGGGAAAAACAGCAATTTCTAGGAGAGGACTGATATTGTACAAAACAGTGCTCTGTGTGCTTCATGAGCAAACCAAACCTTGTCCACAAAAGCACTGGTGAGCAGCGTTTTTGTAAGAAGAACAGCAAAACTGTTGCCTTTAAAAGCAACAGAAGAATTTATGGTCTCCGTAAATTAGCTACTCAGCCCCTTTTGTAGCTTTTCCAGTACAAGTTCCCTGGGATACTGGGGGCAAGCCAAGGTGGACTGAAGAAAGGGAAGAAAGAAACAAGAAAGGAATTATAAACAGAGCTATCCTGTGTCTAAGCCCATTTACTAGATGGAATGAATCTGGCCCTCAGAAAATGAGCTGAAGGAAGAATTTAAGTAACTAAATCATCATTGTATTTGGCTGGCAACCTACAAAACCAGCCATATTTTTATAAGTTATCAGTAACTCACACTACTAGACTCTCCCTTCCTCCTCTGCTGAATAAACACTTAAAACGAACATGTGTTGGAAAGGGAGACAATATTATAAAATCTGGGCACAGAATAATTGTGGAAGCAGCTGGCCTCCTGACATTATCACCGAAATCAGAGATGGAAAAAATCCTATTAGGTCATATAGTCCCTCCCTTTGTCATTGCAGGACTGTTCCCTAACGTAGATTTTCCAGTGCCTTGTCCAATCTTGTTTTAATACGATCTAAGTGATAGCTTCCAGCAGCTCCCTTGAGAGACTATTCCTCTGCCTAATAAGTATTACTGTCAAGATTTCCCCTCACTTTAATACCAATCTGCCCTATTATTTCTGTGTACCTCCAGATTATATTCAAGACGGTAAAAAGAAATACCAAAGTTTTGAAAAATGTTTCAAGATTCCAGACAACTGCACAAAAAGTACATCTCACAACAACAAGCAGCCATGGCTACTTTTTTCTGTCTTCTTGACCAAAAGACACACAAACGTACTGGCAAGCTGTGTGGTGACAAACTCACATCAAGTTTGATATCAGACAGATGGAAGAGATCAGCCCCAATTCCAAACCTTTTGAATGAGTCCGTCTGCTGCAGACGAACAACAAATGACTTAATCATGTTAGCTACAGATACAGTCTCTGCGTTCTTTCAAACCTGTCTGATTAGGTCATGAATTTTATTCTAGCTTCCTAATGAAATGAGGTGTGTGTGCTACCTCCTCATCTGACTGCTCTACATGGTCAACACTGAAACTCAACAGCCTTACAGAAGTCCAAAGGCTCATGGAAATCTCAATGTGATCACCATGAAAGGAGCCTCACACTGTGCCACCTCTTGATGATTTGAACAGGCTGTGGAAATGTAGAGAGCTCTCAAGATATTTCACAGGGAAACAGAAGGGATGGGAGCAGGTGTTTTGGGAGATGTCATGAGGAACAGGACCTATTGTGACAGCAGAATGCTAGGACATAGGACATTCACCCATACTGAAGCTTCATTCATTGTATTGCACACAAAACAATCTTATGGAAAGAAGGTTATAGACCATAAAGTTTCCAGGTCGTTGTAACATGCCTCCAGCCATTCAATATCATTGTATTTGTTCAAATTCATTGCCTGCTTCACACTAACTTCATCCTGTCCTTCCTATTTGACAGTGACACTATCTGACACTGTGCTTTTACAGACTGTGAAAGCCCTTTCTCCTTATCTTGGTTTTTTTTAAAGGTTTCAGAATTTTGCATTTTGTATTTTTTCCACAGTTAAATGCCACAGACTTCAATCAAAGTTGCTCCCAGCCTGCACCAGTACCAAAGAAAGAAAAGAATCAGTGCTACAGCACTGTCATCAGAGCAACACTGGGGAAGGGAGAGGAGAAAGCAACATATGCTCTGACCAAAAACATCACCTAGAACTACAATAACAGACGTAGTCAGTCATGGTAAAATTCCTACAACATCTTTAAAGAATTAACTTTTCTCAAGCTTGTTATTGGTCCATCTATAGCAAAGACAAGGAACTCTCATAATGCTCAGTATGCACTCACAAAGCAGTCAGAAGAAAGAAATACAGCAACATGTGCCCCCAGGTCCCACAAATCCAACTCAGCACTCTTACTGTGCAAGTCTTTTAAACTTTTTTTTTCTTTTCATCATCCACAGAGACAGTAAGGACCCAATTCTTAATCACATCACACCACGTGCTATTGTTTAACCATGCCAGTAAAATATTACCAAAGAAAAGGAGTATTTTTGTGCAGTCATTTCAAGGCAAAAACCAGGACAGAAAAACACAATATTGTGAAGCCCTGCTTCTTAAAACAAAAATCCCTGCAACATAGCTCATTTCTGGGTACAAAAATACATTTCAAAAGATTAATTTTAGTTTTTCAGTAGCTTCACCCTAACTCTGGGGAACATAAAACAGAATCAAAGAGCAGAATTTACAAAGGCATTTAGCTTAAGTATTAAAATGTGCCTGATAACCCATTCACTTATTACTTCTGCTATGTGAACATTCTCCAGAACCACAGATATCCATTTAGGGAGTATGTGTACTATCAAACCATTAAGAGAAGAAACAGAAAGGGACTACAGAAAAAGTTACTAGTATTGCATAAAAGAAACATTAAACTGCTGCATTAACACTCATTTGTGAGCATGTGACTGCATCCAAAAGAGCAAGTCTCTTTGTACACCTTTGAGATATGTTTGAACAACAGGTTGTCCTTACCTCAAGCACTCTTCCTGTGATATACTTTTCACAATTGTCACATCTGATACCAAACTTTGCATGATAGTCCGTTTCGCAGTATGGAACATCATCCCTAGTGAAGAACAACAGGCCATACAGAGATTGCTTTAGGCAGGTTTACAGGTTTACTGGGAGATTATACAGCTAAAATTTGTTAATGCTTTAACACTTCACAGGGTGCTTATGGACTCCCACCTCCCAGATACTTGTATTTATTAATTTTGTAAGAACTGAATAGTTAATGAACTATTATCGCCCTTCTGACTCTAACATGATCCCAATTCCCTGCTTTGTTGCTGACTTCAGCCATTGCCTCTCCCCCAGTCACAACACTTGCTCTCCGAGACTCTCACAGCATTTGTTTTGATAGCATTACTCATTAAATTCTTCCACGTGTTTCCCACTCTTTGGAAAAAAATCCTTACTTCTACATACTATTCCTTCCCTCTTTATTTATCATCTAATTGTACTTAGCTTAGATTGCAGAGTAATTTCTCAACTGACTTATCTTGACTGTAAACCAAGTTTTGATTAACACTGAAGTCTACTGACATTCTTGACCAGACTTGCTTAAAGCCAGTCATGAATTAACCATGTGTTTAACTTAACAAGAACCTGCTCTGTGAAAGCCAGTAATGACCAAGAGACTTCCACTTGAGCAGCTGAATAGATCTTGCAGTACATTCATGCATGATGTGAGCAGTTACTTCACCACAACTGATTTAAGATAATGTACAATTTAAAACATGAACAATAAAAACAGGAGCATTAGCTTTTATTCTAGAAAGTTAGAACCACAACACAGACTATTGCTCTGAAATTAATACATTGGTTTCATATTTAGATCACAATTCACAAAATTTTACATTTAGATCACTAAACTGATGAAAATAAATTACTTGAGAAGAAATTGGAGCCTCTTCTGTTTGAAAGTGCAAATTAAACATAGTTAAATATGTTTAGTGTGTTATGTTAAAACAGCCCATGAACCAGACAGATTTATTAGCAGATGCACAATTTTATTGGACATCTCTCTGGAGAAGCATAAAAATTAATTTTATAGCATACTGTTTGGATTGCTTACAGACTAACCTATAAGTTATCACAATAATTAATTGAGTTAATTATTGTGATACTAATTCTTGAGATATTTTGTTTGGCATTTAGCTTTTTCAAAAGGACTATTTCACAATAACTATATCTTTAAAATTTATGGGGGTTTTATTATTAAATAACAAACAAAAAAAAGCCCTGTACCAAAATACAGCAGAGTAGTATAACATCTGAGATAATGCAAAACCTTATTTAAGAACACTCATTTATTCAATATTGTCTTTCCATTGCAAGCTGTGATTTTTAAATGTTATACTTGTATTAATCTAAATCCAAAGAAATGTTGAAAGTCATTGAGACATCACCTCTGAAACTCCATCATCTCTGGGCACTGGTGATTGAGTTACTTTGCTGTTTAGGAAAATTTCATCCTATCAACATACTTCTCTAAAGCAGAAATTAATCCCAGGTGCCTTGGCTGGTGAAAGCCATGTAGCTCAGCAGACATATATGAGTGCTGACACGGGACTTGGTTTGCGTGTGTGCTTTCTGCTGCCTCTCATTGCTGTCATCACATTCAGTCCAAATATGACAGCATTCGGGTATGGAGCAGCACAAAAACGTGATACATACCTCCTTAATGAACTTTTTGAGAACATTTTTGCTTATGTGAAACACATGGAAAAGATAATATCTGTTTGTTCACATTCTACTTTTCTCCATTTGATTTTTCTGTATTTAATACAAATTACATAATAATTTAGGTAATAATCTCTAATTTTTTATATATCTCCAAACCCTGATAAAAACAAACAAAGGGATATGAAACACTGAATTAGTTATTTGCTATTAAAAGAATTCTGAAAATGAGTGAAAATGCTCCTCCACTGAACTTACTTGCTGATGTACTCTGCATTCAGTAGCTTGCCGCATGTATTGCACTTAAAACACCCCAAATGCCAGTGTTTGTCCAAGGCAACCAATGACTGCCCATTTTTTATTTCTGAACCACAGCCCCCACAATCTGCAAGAGAAAAATTCAATATGAGTGAATCATATACTTTAGACAGTCATGCAACAATACTGGGTACCGCAGCATGAGCATCTATTGGTGTCCTAGTAACAGCTCGCTGCTGGCTGCACACTGATGAGGTGCTGCCCTAGTATTGCCCTAACATTGCCAGAAGACAATGAATCATTGAAAGAAAAAACTAATGACACAGGTTTTCCAGTGACTTAGTTTTTATTTTACTTGATTTACACTGTTTAAAAGACAGGAAGTTTTGCTGATGAAGTTTGCAGCCATTGCAAACCAGCCCAATAAAATTAATAAGAAAGAACTAAAAATCATGAGATTAAAACAAATACTAGAACCTTCATATTAGTCTTTGCTTCTGGGTCTGAAAGCTTTACTCACTGTTAAAAATTATTTCTGCAACTGTGGAAAAAACCAAGCTAAAATTCTGATGTGAACTTCTGTAACCAAGAAAAATACACTAATACTTCAGAT
The DNA here is from genome assembly GCA_013400615.1 of Syrrhaptes paradoxus. Lineage (NCBI taxonomy): Eukaryota > Metazoa > Chordata > Aves > Pterocliformes > Pteroclidae > Syrrhaptes > Syrrhaptes paradoxus. The sequence continues at coordinate 27,372 of VZTO01018627.1, read as the reverse complement.
GCATTATAAATTCCAGACTGGTAGTGACATTGCAACATGTGCAAGTGATGGCTGGCTATATGTTTATTATTTATAGAAAATCACTTATATAAAGATCCAAAAAGTTATAAGGAAAAATTTTAAATGAAAAACATGTCATAATTGGATAACATAGGCTGGGCTATATTGGTTAAACCAGCTATATATGAAGCTGCCCAGAAAAAGTAATACTGCCTAGAAAAAGTAATTGAGGACAAGACTTTGAGGGAGAGTGTCTTCTTGGTCTTTTTTTTTTTTTTTTAATGATGGATGCTTGTGATTATGATTATGATATTTTTTTTTATTATGCTAGTAAAAGACAAAACTACTCTTAGCTTCCATGCCAACAGACCCCTGATGAGGGCCCTGCTTGGGGATACTACATGGACATGACATTTGAAGCTCGTTCTCTGTATCCTAAATAAATCCTCCAATACCCTACAGAGTCGTGCTCTCCACAGTCCTGTTTATGTACAATTTTCTTACAAAATGTTAAAATTGTCAGAATATGCTGAGAAAAAGATCAGTAATAAACTTATTCTATTATCAGTGTCTCAGTAACCCTTCTAATCCTCCACATTATTATATCTTCCATCTTATGTGAAAATGTGGTGTGTTTTTTTTTAGGAATTCTTCATGTATGCCACTAATTTGCTAGAGTAAAGACAAACTCTGAAAGACATTTGAAGAGTCATTTAGAGATGCCAGAAGAGAAAAGAAACACAACAGTGACTTGCATTGAAGAAAAAGATACACAAAAGCATTAACAAAGATTTATCTAGTTATTAAGAACTCCAAACATAGGATCTCATTAAAAGATTGAACAGTCATCTTAAAAACTTCCTGATTTAAGATTCCACTTCGCTGGTTACGTGACCCTAATGAGACACTCTTAGTGCAATTGTAGATGTTTAATTTCTGAGCACACAGCAATAAAGGATAGTTTTTATTTTCCTTGAGAGGATTTGGAATGGATTAAGGGAGTAATAATATGTCTCTCTAATGTCACCCTGTAGAGCACCAATATGTGGAAACAAACCCAGCACAAAAGTGTGTGCACCACAGATCAGAACATTTGAGTTTTGCTAATAAAAGAGAACATTTGGGTGTGCGCCTGGATTTAGTCCCACAAGACAATAAATACTGCAGTATCTATTCTTTAATGGCAATCAGAAATTTCTTTGTGATCTCCCCTGCACCAGGTCTTCATCTGGTAATCTAATTTAATCTCAGGGGTTGGGGGTTTATTTCACAAAGTTAATACAATACCGTGTATTCAGATGTCATTCACCTCTCATCTGGTTTAAGCCTGGGTGGGCAGAAATGCAGCATTTTATGAGCTGCTTTTTTATTCCTAACTGCTGTTTTCTCTGTTAAGTTCCAGATAATTAAAAACAAATATTGTGGTTGCTATGCCAACAGCGCCTATTGATGCAACGTCCTTGTCTTCCTGTCTTGGATGCAGCATCCTTTGGTGACTCACCTAATTTCAACCAATAACTCTGCAGAACACATCAATTTGCTGCTACATGTCAATATTCTGCCCTGAGTACTCTTTCAATGTCAACAGTGCCACAAGAGGTTTTCACAGCTAGCATTTTATAAACTAAACAGGTAGGTAGATATTTATACAATAATAAAAAAATCAAGAACTCGGGCAAAAAGCAAATATTTGGCATTCTTCGTTCCTTCCAAGTGTAATACATAAAGGAGGTCAAAGCCAAAGTGGGAGGATGAAAACAGAAGGACTGGTCAGAAGGGGAAGTGATGCTGGGAGCTCAGTGAGTCCCAAGAGATCTCCTGAAAGCATTCTTGAGCCCAAGTCAGAGACAAATAGGCTGACGAATAATGTACACAGTATGTATCAAGCAGTTCTGAGCCAGGAGCAAAACCAACGCAACAGTGGGTCAACATACTACTTGCCTGAAGTCACGTTTTTGTGCACTACTGTTTTTTTTATAAAAAGAATTGTTCATTTAAAACATTAAGGTCTTTTCCAAGAAGACTGTTGTTAAAACAAGGAGACACTAATGCCATTTATTACTTTGTACAATATGCAGCATAGCTACAGCCAGCCATTCTGGACTTTCAGTTTTCCAGTTGAACCAAGAAGTCTCTGACGCTGCTTGTTTATTCCTGGAACCCTGGTTCTATCCTAAGAACTAGTAAGAACTTGGAAAACAGCTGGTATTACATATTGCCCTTTCACATATTATACATTAAACTGAATGTGTCCCAAATTCCTTATTATCTTTTTAGACATTTCGTTAATTTTCTTTATAACCTGGTCTAGTGGAGGGTGTCCCTGCCCATGGCAGAGGGGTTGGAACTTGATGATCTTTAAGGTCCTTTCCAACCCAAACCATTCTATGATTCGATGATATTGTCATTGGTCAGGCTCTGACATATCCTGCTACATATACATGCATGCAATTCCATGTATTTGTGGCTGCAGTGCTTCCCACTGACCCATCAAATCTCTGTTCCCCACACCAAGGAGGGATTACATCATTGCTACCCAATTGCCCAAAGCCTGCGAGCTCTGCAGCTCCTGGGCCAGCTGGGTGCTGCATGTCACTGTGAAATCAGAAGGTGCTGCCCTGCAGCAGCATTGCAAGACACTGGGGAAATGGAGTAAGGAAGAGAGAAGAATGGAAACAGTCTGCATGGGTAAGGAAGATATTTATCTGGGATCCTGATAACGCCATGGCACAATGTATTTGCAGGCCAGATGTGGACCTCAGTCTGCCCTTTAAGAAGTCGTGGTATCATCAGCTCACCCCCATCACCACATGCTTTGAGAACCAGAGCTGGTAAGTCTCAGGTGAAGACCAAATCAAATTACTTTAGACATCCAGTCTACACTGTGTCAGATAGCCAGGTTTGAACCAAGACTCTTATCAGAATCCACTGAAACCTGTAACAAGCAAGATTTCCTCCATTTCTAATGAAGACTTGTATCTGAGGTTTAAATACTTGCATCTGTTTGAGATTTTATTCAAGGAAAAGCTAAAGTTTTGTTTTCCAAGGCCAGGTTTTGCCACAAAGATTCTGTATCACAGACAATCAGATGAAGGTGTCCTGTTAGTACTTAATCAGGTAAATAATTTCCATTAAAGTCAAACACACATTTTGAATAGTTGGAGTTGGACTAAATCCTCAAAATTATTAACATCTATACTATGCCTTTATCCACATAATTAGATTTACTCCAGTTTTAATCAAATGTTTTGTGAGGTTCTGTGTATTGTTAACCCTATAATGGCGCCATTTGTGTTTCTTTTTAATATCAGACTTTCTTGGAAAACTATCATATACTTTTTCACATGACTACCTTGTTTTTCTTGACACCTTTAATGCAGCATAGTGGTAGAAGTTCCTGTTACACTTATTCGTGTAAAATTTTCGTCGTTAAGCCTGTGCAGACTAAGAAGTACTAACAGAAAAAAGTAGAAACCCCTACTCACTTCGGAGGTTCTGTATGGGGAAAGAGCCGGTACTGCTGGAAGGGGGCAGGGAACATTTCTGGCAGATGCACTCCTTCCCGTTGAAAGTTACCCGGTCGCCTGCAGGGAAAGGCAGCCTACAACAGAGAAAACAAAAGCAAACAGGTCACAGTCTCACACTTTTATCAAAATGAAATATCATTCCACAAAGGAACCAATTACTAGTCTTTTTTTTTTTTTTGTTCTCTGCTTGCCCAGCTCTCAATCATGATTTTTTAGCCGCTTGGAGGCAAATGCAAATGCAGATGTTTCAGCTACTTAGAAAAAAATAGTATCTAAAGATACAAAAACACACTGAGCACTCAAGTCCATATCCTTGTGTATCTAAGAAACGTAGTATCAGCAAGGGCTGATCACTAAAAGGATCAGTTACAGAATGAAAATAAAATTGGCGTCACAGGGAGTAAGGACAGGCAAATGCAGCTGCTTTTATGTTGTTAAAATGCTGTAAGAGAGTGATGACTTGTATACATAAAAAAAACCAGTAATTGTCCTCCCAACTTTGATCATATCAAAGTCCTTAATCTATATGTTCAGAAAGCAAATGTCGGTGAACTCTCATAGGAGAAAAATTTATCCCAGTTATAAAGCCCAAAGCATCTACATTACTCGTTTGCTCTACTTAACAACAGCTCTCCTTACACTTAATTAAATCCTTTCTTTTTATCAACGTCCTTAAAACAAAAAGCTTTCCACTGTGAGCTTTCTTGTCTGGGCACAGAAACTGCTGAGGTTTTTCTCTAAGACGACCAGATGGACAAATCACTTTATAATGCAGAAAAGGATGGTGAGGATTCAGAAACACATTTCACTCCACCCAAAGCTCATGTCCAAATAAATCCCAAGTGAGCTATCAAAATATGGCTTAAATGGGGCACAAACATAACACAAGCCTTCTGCCTCATGGTGAAGTCCATCTGATCAGATTATTTCATTAGCATTTCATTAAAACTCTGGATAACATTCCCCCACAAAGGCTATCAAATTCATACCAACTGAGAGGCTGTCTTCACTACAAAAGCTGCACAGATACTTCTTGCTAAGCATAAACATTATTCTCATCCCTAAACTGGCCAAGAGTGGCTTATTCTACATTTGTGTTGCATTTAAAATATTTTTTTATTAAACAGAGAATAAAAAGCAATGCTGTCCTTTGTTTCTAAATAGTATTACTAAAATCTATTTTAAACCAGCTAAATAAGTGTTCAACTCTGTCATCCATTTTGGACCATAGGCAATACTTTAAAAATTACAATAACACATGGAGGTTAAACAATATTATATCTTTGGATATCTTGTAAGGAATTCTGCTTTTCATTTTTTTTCTCCCCTTCACAAATGACTAAATACTTCAAATACTCGCTACCTTCTCACTTAACTAAAGATAAGAAAAAAAGATTTTAAGAAAATAGCCTTTAAAATTGCCTGGCTTTTTGACATAACTAAACGCTCTGTGTGTGATTCTGCTACAAACAGGCCCAATGCCATGTTAGTACAGATCCAGGAGCATTAAACTTCCACCTCCTCAAGAGAGGATTTTCTATCATGATTTTTACTCAATAACCTGATCAGAAGATCTCTGTCTCTAGTGTAACAGGTAGGATGTGATAGAGCCTCACTGCTCCAAGTGAACAGAAAGTTGTCCTGTCTTGCAGCAATCCAGCAGCAGCAAGCTCCTGTGTTATGTATAACAGTTACGAAGAACAGGGTTTTTTTTAATTTGCTTAAAGTCACAGATTTTTATACTGCTTAAAGTCATGCAGCCTTCTAATATATGGAATGATTAAAAAGTTTCATGAACGTTACAGAACAGACAAGGTTGGAAAGGACTTCTGGAGGTCATCTGGTCCAACACAGTAGTTTATTCAAATGAACACATATACATCTGAATAAAAATTACTACATGCAATACACTTCTATATAGATGATGAAAATTAATGACGGGTTAGCAAAAACTGTCTGAAAAATGGAGTGATATAAATCAAATGCTGTTCCAGTTTTGTAACGCCAATGTGAAAGAGACCATTTAATCATGTTGCCATTTTAATAAAATGTTACAAAATCAAGTCCAGACCTTAGCACTATTGATTGACCTGGAAAGGCACAAGTCAAGGAATTTCAGCTATTCCAGAACCGTGCCAAGAACTTGTAACTGACCTCCTACATGTTTTTAGGGAGACATCTCATCTTGATTTACAGATATCCATAGATTTATTATGACCACTGCTGATCTACTCCAAATTAAAATACTAACCTGCTGCACAGATACGCTCACACAGCTATACAGCCATACAACTACCCCAATATCTTTCATTCTTATGCCCAGTTGCACTCCCTACACAGGATATTACCATCAAGTATGGTTTGCCATACTCTTTATGGGGAACAAGACTGGGACTCAGCTAATGACCCAACTGGACTCTCGCAAGAGGTCTCAATAAAATGGGAGGCTTTGCACCATTAATAATCCTGGAGACGGTGACATCCTGGAAGCCATGAACAATTTACTGCTCTGAAGAAGTACCACAACTACTGAGCATTTTTGTATCTAGTATATTAGGAGAAGAAGACAGACAAAAAGTTAATATATTTTTTTACTCAATGATTTACCTAAAAAAATCCAGCTGAACTTCCAGCTGAACACTGACGCCCATCTGAAACAGATACACCAAGCATCGAGTAAAGTAGAAGTAGAGACTGTTTACTCTGAACTGGTTCAGCTATGTTAGGCAATTAAATGATCTGAAAGAAAATACAGTTAAAACTCAGAGAGGAATAGGATAATTGACCTCCTGCAGTACAAAGACAGAGCCAGGAAGATGACACCCACAAACCATGCCAAAGCTCACAGGCACCACAGCATGCCACAGGGTCTACAGGGGTTTTCCTACCCCATAAACATATCTTACTTGGTCTATTTTCTGAAAGTTTAGTAACAATTCACTATGACCTTCCATTCCAAGGACAAAAGGCAACTATTTAACTTCTCTGTTAAGTTTTCCACATCTGCAAGATACCTTGGTCTATAAAAGCAGGGAAATCCTCCTTCGAAATTGTCTGCCCAAAGGTACAGGTTCCCTTGCTGGTCTTCTAAACTTGCAATTAAGTCTCGGCATTTGCTTCACTGTCTCTTTCACTGGGAATCCAGAATTCGTACACAACACATTTGCCAGTATTTCTGTAACATTGGACCTCTCCCTCTCACAAGGAGCCCTGCTTGAGTATTTCAATTCCAGAAGAAGTGAAGGCACAACAGAAGGTGGTAACAGTAAATTAATGAGGTTTCAGTTTCTGAGCTCTAACTTGTGAGCAGGACTATATATAGCATTGTAGGTTAAGAGCAGTGTATCTGCCTTCGAATATAATGACATCTCACAACCAGTCACCCACTGAACATTGCTATGGGTTTTAATTAGGTACTTATCCTTTTTAAAATATTCAGTGTGATTTTCACAGTTGGATGATCTATTTTTAAAATTAGAATTAAGAGCATCTTTAAAGCAGCTCTCTGAAATGACTTGTAGGATTGTAATACATCTTCCATGATTCATTTCCCAATGAATTTTGTATTATCCACCTGCCTACAATATTTGTAAACCCAGAAATGACTGGAGCTGACCAACAAAATTATATTGTAAAACATCAAACCACCATCAGCCTAATCCAGTGTAACTGTGTGCTGAAAGTAAAAGGTCTGGACCTGGTGTTGTCTTTCTCTGCACCATGCCTCAACCTATGCAAACTGCAGGCATGTCATTCAAGCTTTCTGGGCCAAAAGAAAATATCTGATATTTTTCAGAGCAGACAGGTGGCCTTCTGTTCTTTAAGTTGCTTATCTGACCTTGTGGCTGAACAGTCAGCTAAATTTGATATAAGAAAATTAACAGAAGTATACAGTCAGGGATGTGGTGAGAGCAGAGCTATTCATTTCAGTAGCAGCCTGCAGTTACACGGGGTCAGGTGTAATGTCAGACTGCAACTTAAGGACCTACAAGATCAAATTCTGCTCTAACTGGTACCTGGTACAATCACATCCCTCAAGGTTGTTCCACAGAGATGAATTTGACCCAATGTTAAACCAAAGTGGACATCACTTGCTATCTGCTATCTACATGAATTGCAACAATGGTAAATGCTAAGTCCTGCACCCAGGGAGGAACAACCCCATGCACCAGTGCACCCTGGAGGTCAATCAGCTGGAAAGCATCAAAAAATGTTGGGGTCCTGGCAGACACCATGTTGAACGTGAGTCAGCACAGTGTCCCTGTAGCAAAGAAGGCCAAACACATCCTGGGCTGCATTTGTGTAGTTAGTAGGTCCAGGATTCTGATCTTCCCCTCTGTTCATCATTTGAGAGACTGCATCTGGAGCAGCGTCTACCATCTGGGACTCTTCAGGACAAGATTTACTGGAGGGAGACCAGTGGAGGTGGCTAGTCCATAGCTGGAGCACAGGACACATGGGCAGGTGTTGTAGGAGATGGACTCTCTAGGCATATCAGGGATAAGAAGGTCATTAGAGGCAGTCAACATGGCTTCACCAAGGGGAAGTCATGCTTGACCAACCTGATAGCCTTTTATGAGGACATTACCAGGTGGATAGATGATGGCAAAGCAGTAGATGTGGTCTATCTCAATTTCAGTAAAGCATTTGACACCGTCTCCCACAGTATCCTCACGGCTAAACTGAG